>JAHDVE020006685.1:0-51826 GCA_022606495.2 Halesus radiatus
TTCTTTATTATTTTTATTGTATTTATGTATATAATAAATAAAATAAAGAATTTATTTTGTTCGTGTATATGTCTATTGCGTCCTTAGATTTTGTGCATCATATCCCAATCGCCCTTTACAAGTGTATATAGTATTAGTCCTAGTGACGCGGATACCTGGTGACTAATGACTCTAAGAATCTAATGACGGTGATTCCCTCTAGCTCTGCATAGGTTGCCTGCGTACACGCACCAGGCTAGAGTCTAGAACACTGCGTCACGTGAAAATACGTGGACATTACGATGTCGTCACTATTAGCTAAAGCTGAATCACCAAATCGCATTTTAGATACTAATAAGTTCGGTGTTTGGGACTATCCATAGATAAATAGAAAGAAGGGAGTCGGGCCATGAGCCATTATATATCATTAATATACATATGTTTAATTACTTGTACTATTTGTTATTTCAAAATACTTGTCTACGTATATTTTTTTACAATTTCTGATTTATTTTAATGTATCATAATCTTTATAATAGTAATACGGTAACTTTTGAAATTCAGTGCGGGTATGCAGGGAAAAATCGCCCTTACGCCCCCTTAATTCCCTACACAGTAAGGTCTGGCCGGAGATTCATACAAGGTACCTGCGAGCAAAAATCGACCTTAAGACCCTTTGATTTCGAACACAATAAGGTTGATTCGCAGTCAAAATTGGACCTGGACCGCGTTGACATGTCAAAAAACACCTTAAGCGTATCGACTTTCGAAGACAGTAAGGCTCAGAGTGGGTCAAATCGGGTGCGCACCTCCCTACAATGCAGTCAGTCGCGGTTGACATCGTAATACAAACCAATTGCATGACTACAATAGGCAAAACCTAATATATAAAAGTACAACTGTTTTATAGAGACTATGAAAAATAAATAAATTATTAGTATGAAACCGTGAATACAATGAAGCACAATGTGTGTGCCGAGACAGAGTTGTGTGGCGGTCTATTCTCTTTGCCTACCGTTGAGGGGAAACAGTGTGACGGTTAGATAGTTTTAGTATGTGAAATAGCACTAACAAATTAAATATGATGAATAAATAATTTTGAATTAATTACGAACGAAAATGGTGATGAAACCAGTAATAAATATTTTTTATTAAAATAAATTTATTGATTGATTGTACGTTAATTATTTGTAATTACAATTATAATGAAGGTTGGAAAAAACTCGGGTTTTTTCAAAAATGATTTGCTCGGTGGGTTTTTCTCGGGCTTAATTAGAAAAAAAGCTTACGATTTTAAATCATAAAAATTAAAGTAATTTTCAAGATAAATGATGATCTGATAATCCGTACACCATTCCTTATATTGATGATTTACGGAAATAGATGGTCAATTTAATATGAACAACACCATATTATCTTCTCAATTAAATAGATTAATGCTCCTATGACTGATCCTGATGGTTACATTTAATTTAATTTTTATTTTAATTAAATAAAGAAAGACAAACATTCCCAGGTTACAAATAACCTGACAATATTTGAAAATCTCCTACTACCATCACAGAAAGCGGAATATGTTGCTTGTGTTGTGATGGAAGACTTAGCCAGCCGAGGAATTGAACTCACGACGCCTGGGTGCGACCAGACGCGATGCCAACTCAGCCACCGACCGGTCTCAGCCATTTTTAACACATGTTACATATTCATCTAATGAATATTTCCTACTTATGGCGTATTTTTCCGGGAATTTCAACGTTTCGTTTAAATTTCAAAGCTAATATTCAATTCCTGTGAAAGTTCTGTTATTATCACATTAAGGGCCAGTTGTTTCAGAGTGCTTGAATAGAGCTTTCAATCGCGTATTAACTTTGAAATTTTGATGAATATAACCCGTACTAACGGCCGTTCTTCCCAACTTTTCGAATGATCCATCTGAGTCACCGATCAGTCAAGTGTTTTGTTAAGTATTCGCCCTGTTTGCCTGTTTCCACGCATTTTTTATCCTATACTATAAAATAGTGTCCGCCCACTTTCATACGCGATAAAAGTAACCGCCCACTTTTAAGACAATAAAGTGACATCAAAGTAAAAACTTTTAATGTAAAATTAACATAGATAAGTTAATATTGGATTATAGAAATGCAAAGAAAGAGTTTTTTTCCTTTCTATTGTTTCAACGGCTATTTTGAAATCTAAGAATACTGCAATGGTGATTTTTTTATGTTTCTTTCTTCCGGCAATCAATCACTGTTTATCGCCGCTTCCCAGGAATTATTGTTCCTAAATCCTGATTGCTCTCCGCGTTATGTTATGTTGTTTTTCCAAATAAACTAGTTGTCTCTTTTCAAGATATTTACGACCGTCGAATTGCAATCATGGCTAAAATTTAAGCGGCGGCTAGTCGCAAGCCAGGATTGAATCCGGAGTTCATTATTTAGACGCGGCGGCGCTAGTAGTGACACATCTGTCAAAATTGACATTTAGTGTCAAATTAGTAATTTGGGTAAACTCGTAAATTGCCTACTTAAATGTCAGTATGGACTTCCATGATTCATAGAGCGATGATGATCTAGTAAGCGCAAAAGAGTTAAACTAGTACCCATGCGAGTGCATAGTTTATTTTCAACAGTTAGTTCTCCATAAGTTCATGAATAAATACAATCCAGTAAAACAAATACAATTTACAAATAGGTTCCTCGCATTATAGCACCACGTTGATTGGTGTGGGGGACTTTATCAAAAAATCAACTCGTAATTAAACCTGCGTAAAAATAAACAGCGCTTGTCGACATTTTGAAACATCGCGATGACAGTTTGGTTTTGCAAAAAACAATTCCAATCAAACAGATAAAATCATAGACAAACGTGTAACATTGCTGATATCTATGGTTACGACCTATATAGGGATTTGTGCTAAGCTCGTCTAAAAACTTATAACATTCCTGAGTATACTGAGAGACCAGCGCGGGTAAAGGACTCTTCCCATCTAAACAAAGAGCCAACTCAAATAACTAGGACGGTTTGTTGCAAGAAGTTGCGAGGCCCCTATGACTATGTATTGCATTCGCGACTGACCCACTTTAGTCTCCGCGAGTGCTGTCTGTACTGATGTCCCAACGAACAAACCTCAGCGACATTAACAGCAGCTGCTGCTATAATAGTCCCCAGTCGCTAACCGTCACTGCAGTATAGTCAAGGTTGCTGGCAAAGGTGACAAAAGGAGGTTAAAAAAAGAGAGGCAATGAGGTATTTTCACTGTTTTTTTAATGTAGAAAAAAATCATGATAATAATGGTGTTTTTATTTAGTTTTATTATATTTATTTATTTAAACCATAAGATCTATGAAAGCTTTGACTGCCCAACTGGGAACAAATCCCGTTTTAGGGCAGTCAAATCGACAAGTTTAGGTCATATTAAGTGCCATTATACAAAACAGAATGGAAAGATCTAGCATTGACACAGTGTGGCAAAACGATACATCTAGAAAAAAGTGTAATTATTAAGTATAAAGAATAGTACAGAAAAAAAAAATATTAATTATAGTTCAGCAAGTACAAAAAACAACTTTAGTTGTTAACTTTGTTGGCGAATACATTTTCTAAATTATAATCCCACCATTTTTCCTGTCAAAAGAGGAGGATTTTAGAAAGACATGATAATAATTTTAATACGAAACAAATATTCCAAAGTTGATAAAAATGTTAAGGGATCTAAACATATTGTCTTTCAATCAAATTATATACTTAAATGTAATAGTTTTTCTTCTGAATTTTTGAGAAAAATTAATAAACATCAACACAGACATAACCACTCGACAAGAAGAAATGAAATAAGGCGTCCCTTTCGAAAGAAAACAAAATCGCAAAACTCATTGCTGTATAGAGCCATGAAGATCTTCCAAGAAATAACGGCCAATAATAAAGAAAAGGAAAATGTGTTGAAATTTAAGAAGGAAGTGACGAAATATGTCGAGTGCAATTTTTAATGTCGTAATTTGTATCGTGAAAAAGTGTTTAAATTGGAAGACATGTAACCAATGTACTATTTTAAGATAAATAAATAAAAACAAACGATTTAAAAAAACGCCATTCTTAATTTGACGCTAAAACATTAAGTTCGCGCGGGTGGCGTTTGTGACGTCACATCGTCAGTCATGGGTCCCGGTGACAGCTGTCTTAGCAGCCAGTAATTTACCTGCGTCACAGCCAAATATACGAATTTTCCATTTTTAATGCGACGATCGAGACCAGAAAAATAAACTATATTCAGTTTTATTTTACAATATCAATCATTTGTCAGAACACCTGACGTTGTTTTCTGTTTGCTTTTAGCTTTCCGTCAGTATTGCATAAATTGCATTGCCAATCGGGGCACGCTAAAAACACGATCACGTTCAATAATATGAAATCCCCGACAAGGATATTGGAATCATAAGAGTGAATCACCGTTATACAAATGGTGTAATCGTCTCAGTCCCATGGTACTTAATAGATTAGCAAATAAGTGGGAGTTGGATACACGCATACGATAGTGAAGTATACGAGTACATCTGCATAAATGAAATACCCAAGTAAACAAGACAATATTATTCATGTTTAAAGATGCATATTGAATGTTGTATCCATATCAAAAAGTCCATCGAAAACAACAGATTCGGCATGATCACAATTCACGATCGTATCGTGCATACTATAATTCTCGATAAAAACAGTGAAAATACAACTGACGATTTGCTCTAACGTATCATTTAGATGGCTGATGGCAAAGGTCACGCGACACCCATTTTGACACCAGCCTAGTCACTGTAGTCCACGTTGGTTTCGCGTGATTTTTAGTCTCTCTGAGCTGGGCGTACTGTATAAAGCCCGCAAATCTTTAATAGTACACAGATGTTGACCCTGTATACGCGGAAACGGGCGGACCGTTTGATAGATTCCCCTATCGTAATAAACGGATTGCAATCTTTAAAGCACATGCGTCAGGTGGGAATGTTGTCCTTGTTCTACCGGTATTTCAATGGGAGATTGGAGAAGATGGAGTCGGGAAACACGCCAAATGCACGCCCTGCATTTGTAGACGGTTGACATTAGTCATGTGAGAACGGGTCGTTTCTCGAGTTCAACAGCCTGGCTGTGGAACGATTGCATTCCTCCTACAACATGGGTCTCTTCAAAAGCCATGTTCACTTCTTCTTCAATATGGAGTTAATGTAAAAAATGGTCAAACTAAATACTCCAAAATATTAGCTTTTTGTAAACAAACCAACTTTTTACTTATATATATATGTGTATATAATTTTTTTTAAATTTGAAAACCGCCCAAGAGTTTCAACTGCTCCCAACCGTCTGGAGCCAGTGATACTATGGCTATCGCAATTGGGGAATGTTGTGAGGCTGAAGGTATTGGGGAGTGGAAGGAAAAGGGGAAGAGGGGGTGAGGAAATATCTGGCTATTCAGATCTGGTCACCAAACACAGCTAAAAGCCATTTCAAGCAACGTTTCAGTTCTGAATGGTGGTCTTTCACCAGGGCGATACTGAGAGTTTCTTCCACTCTGGAACGTGCTCTTATATGCTGTTATATTTAAATTGGCGGCATGCATAGCTAGCTACCTCTTATTTTGTTGAATTTGCATGTCGCATTTCTACGAATTATTTGCTCTGTGGAGAATACCCTATTCTAATCACGTGACAAATGATTTTTCAACTAGTTTCTGAACTTGACCCAGGTAAAATGCGTTGACCTATATTTTGTAAAGATGTTTATCTGACACGAAAATTAAAATACCAGTTCACAACATTAATATATAATACTAGCCGATGTGTACCCGGCCTTGCTCGGGATTTTTTTCATTTATTAAAGTTACGAAGTTGTGAATTCTTGCTTCGTTTGACGGCGAAAGTAATACATCGTGACGACTATTACTATCTGTAAACAAAGAAAAATTAATTTGAAAATTTCATTTCATTCGAAACATTTATTTTTTCAAAATATATTTAAATAATAAAGTTCGTAAGTAGGCACCTGCATGCTTTCCATTTTGAAAATATTCTACCCAAACAAACCTTCTTTTGAATATGCAATCTGTGGCTAACCAGAGTGGTATATCTATGGGCTAACCTCAATACAGTACGATCAATGTTTTTCATACTAATTTTAAAACGTTATAGCAACAGTTTTACATATTGGATTTCATTCAAACTAAACTCTAAACCTTCCCGACACTAATAAGAATAAACTACTATTTTCAGTGAAACCGGTCGAGTAATTATCGAAAATATCAGAAAATTAATTTTCATATAGGGATTTTTATAGCAGAGATAACTTCTACTAGATCTCTGAGGAGGGGATTGCAAATACTTTAAAACGAGACGAGAGTCGATGAATTGCCGCTCAAAGCTTCGGAGATATGATACAAGGCAATGCATGACAAAAAAAACAAACAGTTGTTTGATTCATCATGGCAAAACGTGATATAAAATGATAATGACGATTATTCATGTCACACGTGACTATTTCCGTCGGGAAAGTGGGTTTATGATTCAGGTCAACCCAGGTCCCGTCACAACAAAACTTTTTTACTAGGTTTTTAGTGTGGGAGAGGTGGAGAGAAGACAGGAGAAGTTGTGAGAAGCGATAAGAATGATTAATTTAGTTTAGGAACTGTTCAAATCAGTGGCGTGCAGTCCATAAAGGCTTCAAAGCTGTGCCTACTAAAAAACGATCCGTTACAATAAATTTTTAAAAATATTTGCGACAAATTTCTGTCAATGTTAATTTATTCAGTTGGCCGTATCTCAGCTGTGATGACTATGCCAAGGTATTATGGCGTTTCGTCTCCAATAATATCGGGATTTGAGTGATAAAGAATCAATACTCGTTACAAAGTATGAAACTGAGGTATGAAGAAGGATGAGAGAACCTGTAATTCGCTTATATATTTCCATAAGACGTGTTGTCTCTTTTATACTCGATTATCCCATTCATACACTTGGACACGCGTTCACCACAATAATAAAATGGTAATTTTCAAACATTTAATGCGCTGTTCATACACGAACTTGAAAAACTACAAACAGCCTACCTTTGCTCATAAAGCAATGCGCGAAACTGGTTTATAAACCGACCTAATAATGCATTGTGTTGGCATTCAAATACATAATAAGGTACACGACTGTTATACAGACGTAAAATAAAACTGAAAGTTTTGGCTTCATTGTATATAATTATTAATCAGATACGACAGTAACGGCCTGTCTACACGAGGACAGTGATTTAGTGGTAGTTAAATCGTTCAGTTAATTTGAAGTCACTGTCCGCGTGTGGACATTTTAGTTGACTAGAATAGAATCTTTCCAATTTTTTCGGTCTAGTTCCCCTTCCACCGCTGCACGCACATCCTTTTAGTTAGATAATGACTGTCGACGTTTAGAAACGCACTTTCTACTCAATCATTCGATGCTATTGTCATGCTGTTTGGACACGCACGCAATTACGTTTTTTTTAAATCTTAATTGAACGTGTAGGCGGCACAGCCAAGACAGTGATTTGATTACCACTAAACTGACCTAAGCAATATCCTCGTGTAAACAGACCATAAACGCAGAAAGTGACTCCGGTCAAGTGGAGTCCATTGGTGTCACAGTTAGATTTACTGCTTTAGTTGACCGTCGATAACACTTTTAAAGTTTGGTGTACATACAACCGCTACAGCAGGGCAGCATACTCGCGGCGTCCTGTCGGCGCTGGAAAGAGTCGAACCACACCCAACCCATTGTCCACTCGCACCACGCGCACCTCCCCACGACGAAGTGGAACACGCTTTGAAATCGTGTTTGTTACACAGGCGTATCAGGACGTATCCGACGAACTTTAACCAGAGATTCCTAAGCTTATTTGGAGTCAAAAATGTAGATGGCATAGTCTGAATTTGACTATCGACATGACAATCACATATAACGTAGATACTCTCATTTGTTAGGTTAGGTTAAAAACACCGATATATCAGATATTGTTTGTCGATGGTTAAAAATGATGGTCATGTTGAAGATCTCCGTGGTTGAGTGGTTACGATCCTTGGCTACGAATCCGGAGGTCACGGGTTAAGATTCCGGGGTGCGCAAAAAAAATATTTGTTTAAATTGTGTTATTTTACAATTTATTCATTAAAAATAATGCGTAGTATATTTGCGGTACGTTCCAGAGTGGCAGATACAATCAATATAGCCCTGGTGAAACCACCATTCAGAATTGAAACGTTACTCGAAATTGGCTTTTAGCCGTGTTTGGCGACCAGATCTGAATAGCCAGGTATTTCCCCCACCTTCATCATCCCCTCCCCAATACCTTCAGCCTCACAACATTCCCCAATTTAGGATGCCATAGTATCACTGGCTCCAGACGGTTTGGAGCAGTTGGGACTCTTGTGCGGTATTCATATAAAAAAGTCAGATATTTCACCACCTTCCTCTTCCCCTCTTCAATAATTTCAGCCACACAACATACCCCAATTGGGGATGCCATAGTCTGACTGGTTCCAGACGGTAGGGAGCAGTTGGGAGTCTTGAAAAGGCAGTTTTATTTTCGATTGTTGTACACAATATATAAAAAAATGACACAAGTGCAAGGTTTGCATTTGCAAAAATCAAAAGATCAATCAAACAAAAAACGTGAAACAGACACTGTCAAACAAATAATAATCTCTGAAAAAAAATCTTAAGGCGAAGCCATCAGTGAAATCACTGTTTCGATTATTTTATACAACGAATCGGTTTACATTATGAAAACCTAAAAAAGTGCTTTGTATCAATTAAACCCTTTCCTAGAAATTTCTTTAATAATAAATAAAATAAATTTATTAATTGATAAACTAAAGTTTTTAAGACAAGATTTTTGTGCATAGCGCAAAGGGTAACAATTATTTTTATAAACAATAATTATTAGCCTGAAACACTCATCCAAATTGAAAAAACCTTCCGAGAAAAGATAAATGTCGCCGACAGGACTCGAACCTGCACCCTTCTGATATCCGGTCAGATGCTCTACCATTGAGCTACGTCGGCTTATCGCAAACCCGCCAAGTTAATCAATATATACTAGTGTTTCATTCAAAATAAATTTGTCAATTACGTTGTAAAAAATATAAGCGTAAACCACAATTTTTTTTCAATAGTAAACCACGAACCAATAATCTAAAAAACGAGTTGAATGGTAAAAAAGAGAATTTGTTAAGGATTCCCCAGATTATTTTTTTAACTTTAATAATAATCTCTTTATTGTAATTAAAATTACCTAAAAGTAAAAGACATGTATAATATAATAATATAAGTGTACAGTGGTTTATAAAGTAAAATAGAAAATAATATAATAACAGTTATAGAAGTTTCACATAACCCGCCTCACTAGGCTAGCCTGTGTTGAGGCAGTAATTTTGCAAATTACGTATCTGTTCAGAATAAATGTAATTGCTTGAGGCATCAAATTATGTCTTATGCATTCGAGAGTCGAACATATTCGTAAAATACATACATAAGTAAGGAGATACAACCACTCAACGAAGCTGCTATTTTCTTATATTCTTAAATCTTTTGGCAAGCGTCCAAGAGAAAACATCCATGTCCCCTTTTGTAAATATATTTTATTTGTTGTATCTCAATGAATGCACCAATATCGTGAAATCGTGTATAGCTTTTTTTGATAAAAGTAATCCATTGCCAACCATATTTTTAATTTAAATCGGTATAGATAAGATAATACGATCTTTATTTCCAAATAAATCTATTTGTTGAAGAAAACATATTTTTAATTTTTCAAAAATTCTGTTCAAATATGATAGAATTTCACAAAAAATATTTTCTGAAACTCTCAAATGATTCACTTTAAAGTAATATAATAAACTGTTGCCACTTTTCTGAATGTACTAGAAATTTAAAAGCCTTTCAAAGCAATAAACGCCATTTCAATTTGTCTGAAAATCTTCACGGAAGCACTCTTAGCTGTCTAAGCTGCTGAATAATCAGAATGACTTCAATGAAGAAGCCTCCTAATTCAAAGTAATTCGTGTTTCGTCTGTTGTTTATTCTCCTGGGACACTATAGAAGACAGAAAAGCCTGCACGTGTAATAAAACATTCGTCCTCATTACGCTTAGCATCTCCGTCGTGACTGTTTTACGAAGCGGTTTGTTATGATACTTTTGATCTTCCGTGCGTATCTCCGCCATATTTTACTCCCGTTTAAATGAAATATTACCATTTCCTTGATGTAGACATAAATTGATGTTCAACATTTATTATATGTTTAATATTTCGCGGTTCCCGAACACGAAATTCTCATATGAAATTCTGTTACTCACAACCTCCGTCTAATGGGATATTTCAATATTTGAACATGATCCTGAAACTTCTGTTTCCCCTGTCAAAATGGATTAAAGTATGCAATTACTCTATAAATTATGGTCGAAGAGAAATCAAAAATACTTTTTTTGATGTGGACTTAAAAAGTATTTTTGATGTGGACTTTTAGTATCAAATGCAGACTCACGTTCAATTACGATGTCTATTCTCGTCGGTGCTATGGTATATTTATACAGATTTCATTCTCTAGGTTTTATGTGAAAGATGATCTGAATAAGATTCAGTAAACATGTTCTGAAAAAATTTAATGAATATTAATTTTATATTGATATAAGATCATGGAAAATTTTATTCGACGATATTTTTTTTATGAATTTCTAGAATGGTGATCAGGAGACGCTTCAACGAGAAAATCTGAACCTTGGAAAAAATAAATCTTTCATTGACTTTATAATCAAAAGAGGAAAGCTTATATTGTTGTGAAAAAAGACAGTAAGAGTGTAATTTTACATTAATATTCTTATGAATATATATACTCGTATATTTAAATTGATTTTTTTTTATTAAAAAACCTTCGTAATTTTTTTCCAGTTATTCATTTTTCGACCATACCGGTTTCACCCTATCACGAGCATCGTCGGACTGGCACAATAAATACTAAATCTATGTTATATATAGCCACGATGTCGGGAGTGAGTTCCTTGCTTTCTAATATTGGTATTACTTATGACTTGAAATTTGTTTTATTGCTAACGGTACTGTTTACTATTATGTTTTTAAAAACTACTTTCGGTTTGGTTTATTACCCTCTGGAAGACGGATTACATTGTGTTTATTTACTGAATCCATGGGTTTTTTTTAATTATATAAAGTCATTCGTGTCAGCTTTTATTTGAACACATGTTTCTTTCTAGTTTTGTTAAAAGGTTTTTAAATAATAAAAAAATCATTTTAATATGGAATTCGACCATTAATTGACAGTTTCAAAATTAGAAATAATACGTATATTTTTTAAACTGAATGTGTACTCTTCTTAGAATACCTGATTAAATATTTATTTTATATTTTCCGAAAATTTTATCTGGGATACATCAAGTTTATTCATTTACAGAAAAACTTTCCTTCTTTACGATATTGATTATATATTAAAGGGTACCAAAAATTTCAGTCCTTTTATGTTTTGTGTTATTTTTATTTTTATTTCTTTCATTTTTTGACATTTAGTCTAGTAATTCAAAATCTTTTCAAACCGTGGGTAGGTCTATATTACTATATTCAACCTCCTTGGTCTACACTCATAATATAAGTTACTAATAGAGTCAACCCAGTTTTTTAATTATCAATATTTTTAAAAGCAAATAAGCCCCAATCTGGTCCACTGGAAAAGTAACAACATTTATGGTAGGTACATACATAATTAAGGGCCGTCTGTTTCAAAACCGTGAGCTAAATTCAAATTTTAACCAACAGTTATAGTAACTCGCGTGTTAAATAAGACGCGCTGTTTCAAGTATAAATTTTCTGAGTAATAGTTATTAGTGTGGCCAGTCGAGAAAGCAGAATATTCCTCCAAAGTGTGTGAAAAAACACGCCACATCATTTTGTCGTGCGGCCACAACGACAGTTAAATTTGATCTTTGGTGAAATACAAACAACAACTGTCAAAATATTCCGCAGGTTTTAGTTTGCGTCGCACTCGTATCTAGAAAATATTCTTATATGGCTGAATATATCGATGGCGCTGATAGCTTTGTTCCTAAAAAATATTCGTGTGAGCATTTAAAAATAAATGACTACCTATTATATACGATATTACAGGGAAAAAAATTATTTGCCCTTCAGTAACTGTAATATCATATTGAATTTGTGGCATTGCAAATTTCGAGATCTTTCGACCTACGATATCGCATAAAAAATTCAGAATCGTCCCAAATAAGCATAACGTATTATTTTCTTGAATAGTTTTGGGATATTATGCCGTCTGGCGCTTCCTCCTCTCGTAGCCAAAAAAATACTTTTGGCCGTGAAAAGCTGAAACCATATCTAATATATTATTATTTACGCCTGATCGAAATGTTTTCGCCTTTCGCTGAATACATATTACTGGATGGGGAATTCGTTGTCACTATCATCATCTTCTATAATATTATTGATGAAATAAATCGTAGTAAACATCGAACAGTAAACAAATATGTCCAAATGGCTGAGTAACTATCGGTTTTCGGAAAGTAAGAGCTAAAGTTAGAAGTGACGTAAAACAGGCAGTTAAATTGATCGAAAAACGCATTTTGGGGAAATTTAACTTTAGCACGCCGTTTAACTCTTACTTTTACTATAGCATACGTTGAAACAGACGGCCCTAAAACAATTGGTAGTTATTCAGTGGGATTTAATATTTTTAAGTTCTCTTATCTTGTAAAGCGCACTGCGGGTAATATTTTACAAAAAATCCCAACAGAAAACAGTCATCCATTATCTGCTGAGAATCCTTTAGATAACTTCAGATAATGTTAATGTGTATCCAGCACATTGCTTTCAATAGATTACTTAAGGGGAACGGCTGCGCTGCCCGTTTCATACAAAACTTAATTTTGGTTTCCAGCCAATTCCAAACAATTGGTAGTTATTCAGTGGGATTTAATATTTTTAAGTTCTCTTATCTTGTAAAGCGCACTGCGGGTAATATTTTACAAAAAATCCCAACAGAAAACAGTCATCCATTATCTGCTGAGAATCCTTTAGATAACTTCAGATAATGTTAATGTGTATCCAGCACATTGCTTTCAATAGATTACTTAAGGGGAACGGCTGCGCTGCCCGTTTCATACAAAACTTAATTTTGGTTTCCAGCCGTTCCTCTTAAATCCAAGAAATACAAAAATCTCCTAAACACGAGATGGACTTATACTTTGACACTTCCATTACTTGACCTTGTTCACAATAAATACTATTGTGTTATTGTACTTAATAATTATGTCGTATATAGCTTACGGTTGCGTGTGTTAAAAATGACGCGACAGAAAGAAATAATCTGGGTTTGTTCCTTATCGCTCATCTTTCGTACAGAAACCTTATCATATATGGGAAAATATAGTTTGCGATATAGTTTAATTGTACTAGCGTGTTCAAAATGAAAGGGATAAGTGAAAAAACTTATGCAATCTTAGCCCAGCGTGCGTGATTGATTCGTGGGTGAATGGTTGGATTAGATAGGAAGACGGCAGTTCATCAATCCATATCGCTTATTTTTGACCCGAGTCAAATAATACAGTTCATTGACCTTTCCATGTCCTGTCTCGGTGGTACCTTGAACGTAGGTCTACTTATCTAAAATGTTTCCTAACTTCACAGATTTTGATGGCTTTCATCTATCCATAACACGACTAACAGTTCCCTCCGAGTCATTCCCCTGTGATCCTCTTCTCTTACCAATGCCGCCTTTATATGACTTTATGTCATATAAAGGCGGCATTGGTAAGAGGCACTGGTCAGCCATTTTCGTTTATCCGTATAAGATGCTTTATTTATTATATTGTATACCCTATACATGGGCTTTTACATATTTTGTTAGAAAAATACAATAGTGAAAAAGGTTCAACACACATCACAGTAGGTACATAGGTAAAATAGATAGCCTTCACGTAATACAACTAAATATTTAATTTGTTTCAGGAACAAATACAGCAATATCATAGTGTAAGCACCACTCCAAATAATTAGCAACGGCGGCAAATATACAAAACAAACCGTGCACGGTCAGTGGCTGGGTTGGCATCGCGTTTGGGTCTCACCCAAGCGTCGTGAGTTCAATTCCACGGCTGGCTAAGTCCTCCATTACGACACAAGCAACATCTTCCGCTTGCTGTTATGGTAGTAGGAGATTTTCAAATATTGTCAGGTTATTCGTAACCAGGGAATATTTGTCTTTCTTTTAAAAAAAGAAAAATAAATTACCATTTATTTGACACTTATTATGACACTAGACAAATATCTTATTAATAATTTTTGAGGTTGTATACTATAACAGTATTTATGTATTTGCATTCCATGTAGTTGAACATATCTATATCTGCTGTGTCTGAAAAAGCTTCTGCGTGAAGTCTAGGTACAAGTGAATTTTTGAATGACTTCGTTCTGAAACTATTTTTTTAATTGAATAAAGTTTTATATCGAGTAGTGCTACTTGGAATATTAAATTTAATTAAACTGACTATATCAGGGCTCTCTATAATACCATGAACAATTTTTATTTTGTTATGCCTGCCCAACACTCTCAACTCTCATCGATCGATATTCAAGACTATTTGAGACTTTGAGGCGGAATCCGAGTGCTACCTCTTCACTTTCGTATACCGTAGTTTGATGGTCCTCAACCCCCGGGCCGCGGCCCAGTACCGGTCCGTGGATCAAATGGTACCGGGCCGCCCAAGCGCCTGCTCAAAAATTTATCAACAAACCAGGCGAATCTAGAATGCCTGCGAAAGAAGAAGATCAACTGCTGGATATTGCAAATGACAGCCTTAAAACTACGTTCGAGACAACAACTCTGCCGATGTTCTGAATTAAAATCATGGTGGAATACCCTGAGAATGCCACCACAGCACTTCAATCCCTATCTGTGTGAAGCGGGGTTTTTTGCAATGACAGTAACCAAAACAAAACAACGGAATAAACTGGACATAAGCAACACACTTCGGGTGTCATTATTTCCTATAACCCCCCAGATGAAACCATCTCGTTACAAAGAAACGAGCTCAGGGTTCTCATTAATTTAGCGTTCTAGTAAGTTAAAATGTTAAATATCTTTATATTCATTTTTCGGTGCAACTGTATTTTCAATTAAAATTATTAAATCAAAACAATCTAAAATATTAACATTCAATGTGTCCCCAACCCTTAGCGGGCCGCGGTAACATTATCAAAAGTTGACCGGTCCGCGGCGACAATAAGGTTGGGTTAGGTTAGGTTAGGTTGTAATTGTACTTTAACATGTTCTAAACAAAACCGTTCATCTTATCCTCCTCTTGCAACCCCACGTATTAAATCCCAAAGAATTCTAAATCATTCCAAAAAAAAATTTACGACCGTTCAGAAAGCGAGTTACCCTTTCTACTTTCTATGCCGTCACCGAAATCGTTGAAATTATTTTTCTGAGGAACCGGTTATTAGTTATTCCGGGAAAACTCGAGATTCATTAAAGGAGCCCAGTTACGGGCTATCAAAAATTGCCGTAGCGGACGGTATTTCACGTCCACATGGCGGGGTATTGGTAAAAGTTTTCAACTAGCAATAATCGCACCTCGGATAAACCTCATTGGTTACGATATCGCCACTGCGCAAAGTTAACAAGAAACGGGAATCTTAGGCATATATCAACAAGCTGGAGGTTTCCGTTTGCGAACTGTGGACGATAGTGGCGCCATCTTGTAACTCAGACAACACAACATTTTGCCGACTTCTGTGGTGAGTTGTAAACTCCTTGAGTCAAGACCCTTATCTAAATCCAACAGTTAGGAATTCGAAACTCGGCGTCAGTAAAGATTTTTATAAAAAATTAATGTTTTTTTCCATAATTACAGATTTTCTTTAAAATAAGTAGGTACCTACTAAAATAGTTCAGATATTTGTAACTCATTTCAGAGTGGAAGATATTCAGATATTCCGGTTTCCGAAAGATATTATCATTCAGAATGAAAACTTTGCTTTATGGCTTAAGTATGTGAAAGTTTAATGATTAGTGATCAAATCTAACTAGCAAGATTCTACGGGAACTTCGTCGTCCTTCTCATTTCCTTAATTCCTTTGAATTTTTTTAATTTGATAAATGTAAGTAAGTCCAAAGTAATGGTGTTTGAAAGAGAGAGCACGAAAACACTGTGCAATATAGTTGTGAATGATGAATACTTGGAGCAGGTCGATGAGTTTGTGTATTTTGGAAGTATGTTTACGAGAGATGGAAAGACTGATAGGGATATTGAAAGAAGGGTGAACGCAGGAAACTCCATTAACGGAGGACTAAACGCGGTTGGCACAGACAAAAAGTTGTCCAAAGAAGCGAAGCTAGCAGCCCACAATGGAGTGCTGATACCAACTCTGATGTATGGCAGTGAGGCATGGAACTGGCAGAGGAAGGACGAAAGTAGACTGAATGCTGTAGAAATGAGATCTCTGAGACGAATGTGTGGTAAAACCATGTATGATCGTATGAAAAATGTTGAGATTCGTAAAGAATACAAGGCTGATGTAAGCGTAGTGAGCAAGATCAAGAAAGGAACGCTTAGATGGTTTGGGCATGCAGAGCGAATGAACGAAGAGAGAAGTGTAAGGAAAATATATGACGGGAATGTGAATGGAAGAAGAAGCCGGGGACGTCCGAGGAAGACATGGCACGATCAACTGAATCGAATACTTAAGTCGGGACATGTCAGAAGTCTGAATAACAGAAGAGAATGTATGAGACGTTGTATGAATGTGAATGAAGCAAGAAGTGTATGCCAAGATCGAGTTGTTTGGCGGTCCGTCCTCTCTGCCTACCCCTGCGGGGAAACGGCGTGATGGTTAGTTAGTCAGTTAGTTAGTTATTATTATTTTTTTTTATGGCTGATGTATTATTCAAATTGGCTACCATAGTTCCACTGGCTTAGAAGTTCTGAGGAGTCACATAAAAAAATATGTGGGAGTAGACTTTAGTAGCGAATTGCAGGATTGATTTTCAGGAGTATGATTTTTTTATTTTAGCAATTATCACTCAGCGCCAAAAATACACACTTAGTAGTCTGTTAACGCAAGAAATATTTTATTTGATTCAGCTGTAAATTCTATACACTCTTAGATAGTAATGGAATGTTGGGGTAAACGATCAAAAATGCCTTCACTGGTTTTCAAACCGCACCTATTTTTAGACATTTTGATATGTGTTATATAGAATTTAAAAGATTACAATTTGAGGATTTTGTCTTTTGAAATCTTGTACATTTTCCTAAATTATTTATAATATTGCTTGAGTTAGCAAACTACAAAGTGGTGGTTAGAGCCCATTTTTGAGAGCTGGCCAAATAACAATAATAACGTTGTTGATATTATAAACATTAACCAAAACAATTAAATTAAGAAAGCGAAATAAAAATGAACACAAACTTTTGGAAACCACGAAGGACTTCATAATGTTCCTCGGTTTAACATTTTCGGTGAAAAAAAAATCATTGAAAAGCACCAGGTTTTTAAGCCCCTTTCCTTGGTATGAACACGGATCCCAGCAATTTATTTTTTGTTTGTAAAGACAATAATTTACGATGTACCTACAATAATTTATAAAAGCTCTGCTCTATGAAATGAATATTAAAAAATCACTTTTACCGACTTTTACGTGACTTACTCTGAATTTGAAACGTGATTCTTTGATTTTTTTTTGGCGAGTTGGGGCTAGAGCTTTTCCTACAATTACAATTTTTTTCCTTAAAAATAACAGCATCCAGTTTTCTAATGGATTCTGTCTCTAAGGAGTGGTGTAGATTTTATTATTTCATGTTTATTGAAGTAGCGAAACGTAAAAAGGAGTCAACAATTAAATTGTTCATTTGAAATTCTCCTCCTGTTCACCTAACCTTGTTCTGAGATAAACAATGCAAATTGAACGTTTTATGCTTTCTCTCTTGAATTCTATTTTTTTTTATTAAATTGTTACTGATGAAAAATTGATCTCCAATCGATATAGATTAAAAAAATGGTGCTCATATGATTAACGACACTAAACTTATTTCTGAAATTTCGTTTTTCAATGGAACCTATTGTTCGATGGGCTACGGTATGGTTTTATAAACAAGAATAGATGATTTCTGATTTATTTTTTATTTATTTATTATATTATATACGCCCTATATGGGCTTTTACATATTTAGTTTATAATATTCACACAGGTGCAAAACACATTTCAGTAACTGCACCAAAAACTAATAATGCACAGTAACAGAAAAAAAAAAAATAACGGGTCCAATATCCACCAAGTCAATACTGACATTGATAACAAATAAGTAAATAATGTTAAAAGTTGTAGTTAACAATAATTTATAAACCAGGCAGAAACAAATCACTCATCCTCCTTTTGAAATTTGCCAAGCTTAGATTATTGTCAAATACATCCATATCATTTAAGTATTTGTTAACAAGACTGTGTAAGCGTTGAATTGGTGAATTCAAACTATAGTTAGAACGGGATAAAGATATGTAGAAAGTTAATGTCTGTCTTGTAGTTCGATTGGGTATGTACAAGTTTATTAAATGCAGGAGTTCAGAACAATTTAATTTACAGTTTAACAATTTTAGTAAAAAGGTTAGGTCGTTAATTTTCCGTCTGTTTTCTAATGTTGGAATATTTAAAATATTCATTAACGATGGGTAATTTATGTGCTCTAAAGGTATGTTTACTTTAAAATTTATGAAACGCAAAAAATTTCTTTGAATTCTTTCAATATTGTGAATATGTATTTTGTAGAAAGGCGACCGCACTATGGAATTATGTTCAATTAAACTTCTAACTAGGGCTATGTACAATAATTTTATTACTTGTAACGATTGAAAATTTTTTATTGTTCTTAATATAAATCCTAAAGTTTTCATACCTTTATTTACAATTTGTTGAATGTGAGCAGTGAAATTTAGTTTCTCATCCATTATAATTCCGAGATCTCTCATTTCTGTAACTCTTTGTAAATTAATTTGATTTACTGAATAGTCAAAAAAGAGAGACGTTTTCTAATTATGCTAATTTATATCTAAAGGTCTGTATACTGGACCCTCATGCCATTGACAGTTCGCCGGCTCCCTCTTCAGGGACCTTGGGTAAGGATTTTTCAAATGAAACAGTGACTACAAAAGTTATCGGATGATCAGGTCAGTTGCTTCCGCTTTTATTGAGCTAAAATCAATCGATTTCTACACGTGCAGCAATTATTCTTGTCTCTACAGGAATGCAAGTGAAAATAAAGGAACAAAGACATTTTTATAACATGAGTCATAGGGCCAAAATTAATCACTTCACAAACACGTCGGTACGGTGATGCCTATAAGGAGCCTATCAAAGATGTGAAAATAGGTGAACATAATTTCTTAATTGGGGTAATAATAATATTTTGGGAAAAACGACTCTGCTATCCGTCAGTTTCTTTTTTTAAATTTTTTCTTTTTATTTACGGACCAATATCCAATTTCACAAAATACACGAAATGAAATAAACAAAGAGTTATAGAAAAATAACAGCACATACATAATACGAGAATGAAGCAATGACAAAAAGATGACAAAAATATACATTTGAGAGAACATTCAAATCAGTTCCAAAAATTTCACTCGACGAAAGATTTGAATTTCTTTTCATTTTTTTGCCGATAAGTGAGGCATTCCATGTCCATTTTCGAAAAGATTATTAAAATAGTAATATTGTACATAAAGAAATAATACGAAAAAAATCTCAACTACGATAATTATAAAACATATTATTGTGAATAAAAATTGTTGTACAAGTAGGCGTTTAAGAAAGGGTTTGGCTATATCTTTCAAAATCTCTCCTTGAGCTCAGCCGACTGAAAGCTCTCACATAAATTTAGAACAGTCGACACTAATTGCTCACTGACATTGTTTTTTTTAGTTACACAAATTTCTTATACTCCTATCATAACCGTTTTTTTTTGTGAATTTTTATTTGGGAGTATATTTCCGAGGTGTGTCGATATTATTTTATCACGGGAGTACTATCTCTTGTTGACCTTTAGCACAATGTATTTTCAGTAATTTCCGGTACAGCCAAGTTTCGATCGTGTTTATTGAGTTTGTTTTGAATGTTTAAGTCTTAAAAACGTATGGAAACATCCTCCATTAACAGTAATCATTCAGTTAGCAGTTAAACATAACTGACCTTTGATCAGCGTAGAAATATTTATGCAACGAAATGTTATGTAACGTAAGGTGTTTTGTTTCAATGCACGAGGGAAATCGATTAACCTTGTCAGTACATCACTACCCTTCAGGTTCAGGCGAAGTCCTACATGCCTGAGCATGACTATTGTAAATAGTAAATGAAAATGTTAATAACGTTGTCAATCAACCACACCTATTGTTAGAGTCTCAGGGCATGCAAATATACACAATAGGCTAAATGTGGAAACGTGTTACGGCTACAGAAATCTACGTAATGTCTTCGTTGCAATGGGATTGCTTTACTGAATCAGATATCTTCCGGTGCCAGTTCCACAACTAGTATTAGTATTTATAACATAATATTACTACTGTACCGAACGTGTCTACAGAGTGGATTAATTTAAGCAGATAAAACATATTTCTTTATAACCAAATATAAATTTTTGCACAACACGTGCAAATAACCAAGCCTCGAGCTTGTATTTCACAACACCGAGCAAGCCAAAGCCTATATTTTACCGTAAGCAGGTCAAGATTGCACCCCAAACATGCAAAGCAAAAGCCTATATTTTGCCGTAAACACGTCAATATTGGGCCACAAAAATGCAATGATTTCACAACACCTGCAAATAATGTTCGGCCGCGCCGACGCCCTATAAAAATCGGACGCACAGAGGTACGTGCTCTCTTTTCACTTCAACCGCCGAATGGTCAACATGTTCTCGCTTGAATAACTCCACCTGCCACTGCCAGACAAGAACAGTCTTCTAGTCGCTCGGAGCGACCACATCTCCATTAGGAAACTACCAAACGCCTTTCTCAAGGATTCGCAAATCGCAATAGTCGTGCGTTCTGTGTGCCGGTGCGTAAATATTTACACTATTTTTGTTGTGCGGGTCTTACACGTCTCGTACAACTACAGCCCCTTGTTTTTCAAGATTTTAATTCAGTTTGTTGCCGATATTTATACAAAAATTCTTCTCCCTCAACAAGTTAAGGTCGAGAAAAATTTTTGTAATTGATGGCAATCGTCATCTCCGAGTTAAGGAACTTAGCTAGCGTAGTTGTCCTTTCTCCATTATGTCACAGAAGATAATTGCAGCAACCCCAATCTTATTATAGAACAACAATATAAAGAAGAAAGTTCAAGATCAAGAGATTCTTTGGACATATAGCAAAACGTAAAAGAGGAATTGTGGAAAACATGCTGGTATTAGCCAATGAGCATACTGACTGACTAACTCCAACTTACAAAATATTATGAATTATATTCCACCGTGATATATATGCTCTATCAGAATAGAAATACAAAGGGGAGATCTTTTGAATGATTTTAAACCTTGCAAAATGAGAGATGCACCCACAAGAGCGGCTTTTTCATAAGTGAAATATCAAAAACATTGTCGTTGTGAATCAAAAATACCAAGCAGAGACCACTCAGAAATGAAGTCCAAAAAAACTAAATATAATAATAAATAACTGAACTGTAAATAGAGAAGTTTAAAAGAACTGTCCTATCAAAAAAGACGTGTGAAAGAACTGACCTGTCATTGTGAAGATGCCCACGAACAGCCCGATGCTCCTCCCCGCCAGCATGACCTCCTCCTCGGAGTCATTGCCCGCCGGCTTCTTCTTGGCCGCCCAAATGCCTACCGCGAGGATCAGCACGTAGAAGATGATGATGGAGATCACGCCGCCTATGTTGATCATGGTGAGGCTGTTTGGTCTCCTGGGGAAGAAATTCCATTGAATAGGTAAGTTTTCATATTGATACCGGATTGATTCACAAAATCCTCATTACAACATACTCGTACATTCTACCAACCTACAATTAAAACGTCTTTTCTAAAGAGAAATTTTCAATATTAATCTATTAATAATGCAAAAGCTAATTTAAACCAAAAATGTAATTTGTTTGCTACTTATAGATATGTTTAAACTGAGATCAATTATACTGCCGGGTAAGTAAAAACACAGTATCTTCCTTGGGAGTTTCAACTAAGATACTGTGTTTTTACTTACCTTGGCAGTATGGACCATAATGTAAGTTAATAATAATAATAATCGGATGATTTTTATAGCGCCGTTTTTGTGAAAAATCACCTCGAGGGCAATCTTAGCATAATTATGCAAAGGGAAAAATCCCTGAATTCCAAATTTTATTTAATTGGGAAACGCCAATGATAAGCAACTAACGACCTTTAGTCAAATTTAAACGATATTACATTATAACCCGTAAGAAGGGAAATTTTACAGCGTAATAACCATCAAAATAGCCGTCAATTTACTCAATTAATAAGAACATTAATAGTAAAAATGAAAACATATTATGAGTTTCATCATAAGCGGACCCACATAGAAATAATATAAATAGATCGTCGATGAGTAGTTCCACCACAGTTTGATAATGCCTTCGGAAAGCGAAACAGCTGTCACGCGTAATAATAATTACCTAGGAGAACTTTTTCATAAATAAACCTTTTTTTAAATGAATAATAATAAATTCATACGAATAACTTTGTTTACACCACTTTTTTAATACATAAATATCAACATGTTTCGAAAGCAAAGCTTTCGTCATCAGGATTAACAGTATATTCAAAATAATGAAAAGCATAGACAAATTATAAAATAGAAAATCATCAAACATGTATTTTTAAATAGCTATCTCTTAAATTTATGTTAACATTAATCTCGTATTTATAATATTATTAATAAAAATTTTAATAAATTAATGTAAGTTTATTTTCTTGATTCTAAATTTCCAATAAAAATTTTATAATATATTTTTTTATATTTTTAACTGATTACTTACCTACTTTCATCAATTATTGTTAATTTTTGGTTACGTTTGTAATTTGTCTATTCGCTTATTATTTGTCTATACTTTTCATTATTTTTTAGTATATTGCTTATCCTGATGAGGGGAGCTTTGCTTCTGAAACATGTAAATATTTATGTTTTAAAACAGTGGTTTAAACAAAGTTATTGTTACATATTATATCTATAATGACGCCACAAAATCATTACATATCTTTCGAAGGTATCATTTGGTAATTATCAGTTCTGTACGAGTGTTTCACCGACGCTAAACTGATAAATAATGCCATCCTGGAAACACCACCCATTGATTTACTTATAAAATAGACATAGGAATATCAATGATTCAACTTTAAAGAAATCTAAATATTGCCTGGCGTATATATGTATTTTGAGGGACTATAAACCAGTTGAATACTCTTCTGTTTTGCACAGATTCAATTTTGTTACCTACTTTAATTGTAATTCCAGTTTAATTTCATATTATTATTGGTAATTGATGTCCCTTAAATCAGAAAATTATACAGGATTAGAAAAGATTACATTGGAGTTGATGAAAACTGAAAGGGAAATAATATTCTGGAAAACATCGCCCTGTAACCACTTTTTCGGAAGAGGTAAGCTGACCTTTACTTGCCTAACCTTTAACGACTTAACCTAACAAACTAACTACCCACCTGTAGAACAAATTGTCTTTTACAGAAAATAATATCAGGTTTCTCTTATATTTAATTCTCTCTTTTATAAAACCCTTTTGTTCAAAATCTGAATTCATGATACCTCTCCTTCATATAACCTCTCCCAATTAGGCTTATATTTATTCTAAGGAATATTTATTAACATTTATATACAAAATTAATGACGGTACCAATGGTATGTGGGCCTGGGGTTTTGTTACTAAAATTCCGTGCGTGAGGGTTTAATTAAGAAAGGATTTGTTTTTATAAATCCTTTTGCTTGTTTTGCGGGAGAAATAAAAATCGCTGCTATTAAAACGATATTTCAACACGCGTCGTTTTTTTGATGGGCTGTTTTTCGTTTACAAAAAAAAACCTGGAATCACATAAAATCACAAAAGATAAATCAAGTTTTTTTTTATTTGATTTATTGTATCTGGGTTTATTTTTTGGAGCCCCAATCCAATTTATCTTTATTACTGCTGTCAACTCGTATATTATATTAATGGCTATATTTCAATATAAACAATGCATTGGGAGGCGAAAAAGCATTCCCCAGTAAAAATAATTCAATTGTTTCATATGAAGCGGTAACTTGGTGGTGTGACATTTTAATTTAAAAATAAAACAATAACTTTGATTACACCACTTTTATTTGTTACATACTTTTACCACTACCGTAGCTTCTTCAAGGCAGTATACTACTAAACTATGAACTAAGATACATATGTGTTATGCATTGATAAAAAAGGTCCGGTACCTACTCCCCTCTCACCCTTGGCCCATCAATCCATAACACATATGTATCTTAGTTCATAGTTTAGTAATATAATGCCCTGAAGAAGCTACGGTAGTGGCGAAACCCGGTCGGCAAAAGTATATAACAAATAAAAGTGATGTAAACAAAGTTATTGTTTTTTTTTTAAATAAATCTGCCCAACAGAATTTGTCCTGTTTGATTTATACGAGTATAATAGTTTTTCGGAAGCAACAAAAACTCTTAAACGTTAATCTCCTTTCTGTCTGCATTTTACGGATCAAAGCAACAACTTTTTTAATGCAATTTATTTTTTTATAACTTATTGAAGTTTTTAAACCTCATTGTAATATTTTAATGATTGAAGAAGATAATGTTAACACATCCTTAATGAACCACGAAACCGAACAAACAACAGAAATTAAAAAAAATTTCAGTCGTATCTGGGACTCGAACCCAGGACCTCTACCTATCCGGGGTAACCGCTTAACCAACTTAGCTAATGAGACGAGTTCAATTTACGCCATTTACACCGATATCATAGTTCATGTTCAAGATTTGTTAATATTATCCTCCATTTTTATAAATCCCATATTATTGGCTGCCATCCTTATGATGATTGCAAAGTTTCATCCAGAACTCAATTGTAATCTGGATAGAGTCACGGATATGGATATGGAGTCTTGATTAAGCGGTTACCCCGGATAGGTAGAGGTCCTGGGTTCGAGTCCCAGATGCGACTGAAATCTTTTTAATTTCTGTTGTTTTTTCGGTTTCGTGGTTCATTTGGGATGTGTTAATATTATCTTCTTCAATGATCAAAACTTTTTTAATCACTTTTGATTATAATTAGGCACTAATTCCTATTTTTTCGACTGCAATATATGATGACTATAGATTAAATGGTTTAAGGCGAAGCTATCGGTGAAATCACTATTTCGATTTATCTATATTACGAATCGTTATACATTATGACAACAAAAAAATGTCATTTGGATAAATTGAACATATTCCCATAGATTGATCACATTGCGACGATTTACCAATATGATTTTATTTACTCCCACCCACTTCTAATTTGGACTGTGTTTAAAATTATTTATTACCGGTAAAACCGATTTGGTTAGAAAATAATTCAAAATCTCTATTCTGTGAGGTTTTTACATTTATAATGTGTTTCCCCGTATTTAAATGACTTTTTTCAATTGATTTGTTTAGATGTGTTATATTGTTTTGGTAGTCTGATAATACTGAGAAGTGGTGAATAATTAACCACATGTGGATATACCACAGTTTGGAAATTGCCTTGAACGCCGAAACAGCTGTCGCAATAATAAAAACTAAAATACTTTGAGGGCTTAATAATAACATTATTAAATTAGATTTACAGTCAATTACAAAAAAAATAAATCTTTGTCATTCGAAATTTGAATCGCAATAAATACATCGCGAACCAAAAATGACGTTTGACATTTCACTGATATTTGTTCACACTGTTGACATTTTTTTTATAACTAGTCCTCTGTTGAGGGGAACTTAATTCACAAGAATCGATATTCTAAATTGATCGTAAATTTGATCGAGTACTTCGTTGGGAAGAGCGTATTTGTTGATTTGAACAGTGTTGAGGCAAAATTTCGGCTCAAGAGTTGCTCAGTAGGGTTGGGAAGAGAGGCCCTTAAGAATTTACGTTGGATTCTTTCAATAGTGTGAGAATGAACTTCATAATTTGGAGAAAAAACTGTGGAATTTTATTCGATATGACTCCTCACTAGTCACATATACAACGTTTTTAGAGTATCGATATTATTATAGTCACTTGATACTTTTAAAATAAAGCCCAACATTCTCACAGCTTTATTAGATATGGTTGCTATATGCTTAATAAAACTTAGTTTCTTATTTATTACAAGCCCAGAAAGAATATTTACATTACTATTAATAAAATAAAATGGTTAAATGGAGGAAAAGGTACCCTGAAACACACAACATTAATCATTTCATTTTTACCTTTTATACCTGGACGGTAGATCTTCCTTGGAGTCTGAAAGAAATTTTTACTGTTTTTATTTAATATAACAAGATTGCTTGGGCAATTAATTTTTGCTTCCAACCAAAAATATATTTTTCTTGATACTTTATTTTCTTTGTCTTATCGTTCCACCCTATTTATTAACGTAACGATGCCTATTGAATTACAAACCAGTCCTAGCTGCTTCTGGCAGTGTGAAACCTATAGGTTACCTACATTTAACCAAGTTTCTATTTTTTAAATGTGTAAAGAGAAAAATCTTAAAGAAAATCAGGAAAATTACAAAGTTATGAGAAATGGAAATTAATTCATACATAACACCTTATTTTAAAACAACTCAAATACAAAACCATATTATATTTATCAAGCTATAAAAAATTACAATATGCTTACGCTTATACCATTGAAATGCGCTGTATTAATTACCAATCAGAACAAATAAATAAAATTAAAATCTTCTTTAAAAAAAACTTACCTACGTAAATATTTCGTACAAAACGTTTTATAAATAGAAACAAATTAAATATTATGTAACTGCTAAATTAAGAGTCGTGGCTGCCTTATCAGACACAAGAACTTCTCTTTTTTGATAAGGTGTACACGACCAAAATTATCCCTGAATTAAATATTTTGGAAATTACTTGTAATGTTACTTATAAGAAATAAAACTTTATTTTTTAATAACCTATGTATTTAAATCTAGTCCCCAAATACGGCTAAAGCTATTTCAGACAACATTTCTATTCTAAATGGTGCCCTTTTACCAGGGCGATACTGATAGTACCTACCACTCTGAAACGTGCCGCAAATATGTTATGAAGTATATAACATCATCTTCAATTAATTCTCATATATTGATTTGACTGCTATCTTTCTTACGTGACTAAGAGTCTAACCGAATTTATTTGTATACTAGATAGTGTCTCGAATATATCTATCCGATTTTTATTTATATGGGACATCTTTTGACTTTTTCTATAAGTTTAGGATTAATATTATTTTTTTTTATTGGAATAACTTATTGAAGCTTATAAACCCTGAGCGAAAGGTCCCGGATTCGAGTCTGAGATGCAACAGTTACCTATTTACTTTAAGTGTCTTTTCTGTTTCGTATTTCATTTGAGATTTGTTAAGGGGAACGGCTGCGGTGCCTGTTTCATACAAAACTGAATTTTGGATTGGAGGCCAAAATATCCATCCAAACTTAATGATCTTCTGAACATTCCAAGAAAAAAAAAATATTATAAAAAAACCACTTGGACTTACCATAGTGTTGTACTAGGCGTGTCATAATTAATATTTAAAAAAAATATATTTATGCATTTGATTCTAACCCGTGACCTATGGATTCGTAATTGGGGAACTTAACCGCTCAACTCAGGAGGTCGTCATAATATTCGATGGCCTCCGTGGTTGGTTGGTTACTATCCTTGGCTACGAGTCCGGAGGACATAGGTTCAAATCCGAGTACGCAAGTAAATTTTAATGGATTAAATTGTGTAATTTCACAATTTTTAATTTAAAAAATATATAGTATATTTGCGGCACGTTCCAGAATGATAGATACTTTCAGTATCGCCCTGGTAAAAGACATAATTGATGAATCATAATCGAAACATTGCTTAAAACGGCTTTTAGCCGTGTTTGGTGACCAAATCTGAATAGCCAGGTACCTCTCCACTTTCCTCTCCCTCATTTACTTCCCCTCCCCAGTACCACAACAAATGAGGATGACTCCACAATTGGGATATGACAATCGTCTCACTGTCTCCAGACGATTGGAATCAGTTGGGACTCGACGACATAAAAACATTTATGCTCATAAAAATGGAAAAACATGATTCTTAATTTGCATGCAAACTACAAAGGTGTTTTTATCGTAATAAATACATCTTTAAAATCCGCATCATTCTGTCAACTTGACAGCTGACAGGACTTCGAGGGTGTCGGGATTCAAAGGGGCGAGATTAACGGAATGGGGTGAGAATCACACGTGACAGTAGAGCGGGTAGTAACGGGATGGGGGATGAAGGGATGTTCAGATTAAAGGGTGAACTGATTGAAATCGACGGATTCAATTTGCAGCTCGGTGTATCAATGGTGCGGCCTCTGATAATTAAAACGATTTACTTTGCCCTCTACGGGGGCAATATTTTATAATCAAAGGGAAACATGATTTCAATGCAAATTCGGGACGAGTCGGTTTTTACGATAATTTTAATTTTCCGGGAGAAAAGTTATCGTGCGGTATTTTTTGCACAAGAAAAAGATATTTTGTCAACTAAAATAGCTTTTTATGCCTACGGAAACTATACCATGCAAAACCAAATATCATTCCGTTTACAATATATTACAATGAAATAAAAAAAAATTTAAATACACTTTTTCCTATTTTACAGAGCGAATAGATACTTTCAAAATTTTGATTGAAATGACTTTGGCTAAGTAATTTACGAACTAGATTTGAATAACAACTAAAGTAACAGTTTCGTGCAATCCATATGGGCTAAAAAGCTTTGCCTACTTTAAAGAAAAACAGCTTTACGAATTTATAGAAAATTTGTTTTTGTCAGACATTTGATGATTTTTAAAAACACTTTTATTCATTTTTTCAACCATCAACAGAAGATATTAATAAAAACGACCTTTACCAACAAAATATTCTATGATAAGTAATTACAATCGAAAATATTGCAAATTACCCTTGGCGATAGAGCAATACACAATACTGGTACCTAAGAACCTACTTCCCGACCTCTCTAACACAGGAACACCCCTAACATGGCGGGCGATAAAATGCACCATAAATACAATTTTTGTATGAAATAAAAAAACAATAATAATTCAACCGACTTTTAAAAGGCTATGTTTTTAGTTTGAACCGAAATTCGATTGGGCTTGTTATGCATCTTACGGCCGTTCTTCCGAACCCTGAGCAACTGTTAAGCCGAAATTTTTGCCTTAATACTCTTAAAATACGCTCTTTCCAATGAAATTCTCGATCAAATTTACGATCAATTTAGGATATCGTTTGTTGTAGATTAAGTTTCGTTCAACAGAGGACCAGTTATAAAAAGGGTTAAAAGGGTAAAAAATATTTCCGAAATATCAAATGTTCGCGATCTATTTTACAAGATTCAAATATTGTACGACAAAGAATTATTTTCCGTTTTAGAATGTCAAAAACATGTTTCTTTGTATATTTTAAATATAACTAAAGATTTATTTGACTTATTTTTAAGCTATGTTTTTCACGGAGAAACGTCAAATGTTCGAAACGAAATGTAATTTCGTGGCATTTGATGTAATTATATCGTCAATAAAAGTGGGCGGGCACTATTTTATTGTATATGAAAGTGGGCGGGTACCTTCATAGACTTAGGGTGATTTAAGATGTTCAACGAAAAAAGATGTTTGGAAACAGACAAACAAAGGGTTGCTCAACAAAACATTTGGCTGATCGGTGTTTCAAATTGATCATTCGAAATGTTAGGAAGAACGGCCGACCGGAAGGAGTTTATTCCAAGCCTTAGGCCTTGTTGCTGCAAAAGCCCGATCTCCTGGTTGCGAGCTATTTCATGAGAGACGCCTATTTATAGGCAATATCGGTAGCACCGTTATCGCATTTTGTTATTGAAACATTTTAATGAGTATTACTGAATAGTATAAATTTTACTTACAAGTTATTGCAGATCAGAAATCAAAAATTAAAAGATAAATAGACGACAATATTAAACTATATGAAAAAGGTTTACTCAAATCCATGTTGTAAGAGTATAACGTTTAATATTTAATTAAATTAAATTGACTTCCAGTGAACTATTGAGGAAAAATGTGAAAAATGTCCAGACTTTGAAAATTACGAACCTCAACAGCAGGGAGCACTAGACTTAAATTTCGAAAATTGTTGGTATATACTTAAACAACAGCCAGGTAGAGGGTTGAAGTCCTCGACTAAGAATCCGTAAGATGCGGGTTCGAATCCCGGCGAGCGCAAGTAAATTTAATGTAATAAAATTTGCGGCACGTTCCAGAGTTGTATATGAACTTACTGTAAAACCACCATTCAGAATCGAAACGTTGCTTGTAATGACTTGAGCCGTGTTCGGTGATCAGATCTGAAAAGCCAGGTACTTCCCGCCGTTATCTTCATCATCTCCTTCTCCTCCGTATACCCTTCAGCCTCACAACATACTCAAATTGGGTATACCATGGTTTAATTGGCTCCGGTTAGCTTGGAGTAGTTTATTTTTATTTTTTATGAGGCACCTCACAAGAGCGCCTCTGTCTGTACCGAGCATATATAGGGGAACTATATCTCCATCCGGCTAGGTGGGTTAAGGAGGGGGCTACAGCCCTACAATGAAAGGACTTGTATGTAGGATGAAAGACAGGTGGCGGTAGCTCGTTTCAATACGAGCTGACTTACACAAAAATGACCCATTCTCATGAAGCCAACATCAACTGTTAACTAGTGTTCCGCTTGTGCGGTATTGAAAAAAAACACTTACCAAAAGTTCTCCTTGTTTCACTGAAGAGTTGCCATCTGAGGTGTCTTCCAAGTTTTTGTAATGTATCTTTGCTGTTGGGGTGAAGGACTTATCTGAGAAGCCTTGCCAGGCTGACAGGCGATAAGGGTAGGTACGACGGGAAGGGGTGGTTCGAAAGGTCTTTCAAAGAAACAGGAAGTATGTAAAGAAACATGAAAGCCTTTGTTATTGGATTAATGTCACATTTTCTAATCGATATTATTGATTTTATGACAAATGACATATTCAACTCACAGTTTCGAAGTTTTTTTCAATATAAATTTGGGACAAGAGTCCAAACTGCCTGGAGTCAGTGAGACTAAGACATTCTTTATTTGGGGTAGGTATGTTATGAGGCGTAAAGAAGCGGACAGGAGAAGATAGAAAGGTTTCTGGTTATTCAGATCCGGGGTCCGATTCCAGTTTTTTTTAAGGATAATACATTGTGCTTATCTTTAGGCTTAAAGAATTTTGCTTAACTGCGGTTCCGGTTTTCTTGGATGAGAGCTTTGATTTAGCGAATGACTTTTTTTTAGATATAAACTTTCGTAGATTTTACAAAATAAAACTCAATTTTATCGTAATTATTGACTTTAAACATTATTAGTGAGTCATTTGTCGCATTCTAATATACGAATGCTATTAAATTAACTGAATTAACGAAAATGTGATGTTCGTAAAGTACCCATAGTAAAAGCCCAAAATGTCAGATAAAAGTAATTTTATTCCTATAATTATAAAAACTACGCCTGTACATAAAATGAAAACTTGTATATTTTATCGCGACATCACGTTCATGGGTCAAATGCGTTGTACATATAGTTTGTTGTTGCAGATCGACAAACTGTCGAATGCAATTTGTTAGCCATAAGTATTAATAATAGATTGTCTATAGTTAGTGATAAGATTAGCATTGAGAAAAAAAAAACACACACATTTGTACAATGCCCTTGAGGTGATTTTTTTACAAAAACGGCGCTATACAAATCATCAAAATATTATTTTCTTATTATATGTATTATGTTTTTTTTAAGAAAGAAAGACAAATATTCCCTGATTACGGATAACCTGACAATATTTGAAAATCTTCTACTACCATCACAGTAAGTAAGCGGAAAATATTGCTTGTGTCATGATGGAGGACTTAACCAGCCGAAGAATTGAACTCACGATGCCTGGGTGAGACCCAGACGCGATGGCAACTCAGCCACTGACAGGTCTTGCACCTATAATTTGTAATAATTTTGTGATAATTAAACCACAAACATCTTTAAAAATGTATTGCCGTTGAAATCGGAACCTCAGTTAAGCAAAATGCCTTTAATGCATATGCAATGCCTTATCCATAAAAATAACTGTAATCGGTCCTCAGGTGACTAAACCATTGAAAGAAAAAAAATCTATTCTATAGGTTGTTCTTCCACCAGGGCGCTACTGAGAGTTTTGCCACCCTGATGTTTTACGGATTTTCCTATTCAAACCGTCACATTTTTTTAAAAACATTTATTTTACATGACAATATATACGGAATTGAAAATCTATGGCGTATTAAGGAGTACTAGGGAATACTCAGGAAACACTATCGATGGACAAAGGAAAATTATATGAATATAACGTTCATAAATTAATGTTATTTCGAGATAATAGGTCGGTAATCATTTTTTTCAGGTAAAGATTTGCTAATTCTTTGTTCCCTCAATAGATGGTGGCACCGGAAAAAGCATTTGTTCCTGTTAGTCTTTAACCTACCGGTATTGTTGGAAACTAAAAAATGATATTTTAAGAAAAGAATAAAAGCTTTAGTGGAGGGATAATATTGTGTCCCTAATTTAAAAACGAACGTTCTTTCATTGCGCAAAAATTAACAAATTTGTCAAAAACAAAACAAATATTTATCAATGTAAAATGATTATGACATAAAAAAAAATATTCACAATTTTATGTAAAAAGTAACTGTGACAGTTTTTATTACTATCTATTATTTATTTTATGGCTAGTGTCAGCGAATCATCCAGCCAAGTGGAAGCGGAAAAAGCCTCTTTAATTTGACCTTCAAGGTAGCATTCGAGAGGGCACCGCTTATCAGAAGGCAGTTCAAAGGCGTCATGAAATGTTCAGTGTTGCAGTGGCAAAGGAAAGTGTGGAACACTTGAATGAAGGAAGAGCCCAGAAAATCTTTCTAGTTTAATATAATATTACTGCGTTTAAAGGCCAATAAGGTGTAATAATTAAATCAAAAGGATAATAATAATTTCCACGTGAATTAGAAAAATGTTGAGATTTGCAAAGAATGCAAGGCTGATGTGTGCGTAATGAGTGAGATTAAGAAAGGGATACTTGTTTGGGCATGTACAGCGGATAAACGAAGAAAGAAATATTTGGACAATATATGACGTTAATGTGAATGGAATAAGAAGTCGGGGACGCCCGAGGAAGACTTGGCACGATCATTTGAATCAAATACTTGAGTCAGGCCAAGTCAACATTCAGAATATCAGAATAATATGTATGAGACGATGAATGAATTTGAATGAAGTAAGGAGTGTGTGCCACGACCGAGTTGTTTGGCGGTCCATCCTCTCTGCCTACTCCTACGGCGAAACGGCGCGATGGTTAACTAGTACTCTGTTTTGAATTATCTTCACACCTTCCCTATTCTTAATGTATTCAATTAAACCTGCGTGATTTAAATATGCCCATAAACCCCATATATAATCCCTTATCAGGTGACCTTGAAATTACGTGCAAAAGCTTCGTAAGCTCAAATTTATGACATTGGAATACAACCAACATAGTAGAGGGCTTTTGTGAATGAGTTCCAGCTATAAAGCATACAGCCTTTGGGGTATTTTTAGAACGAAGACCAAACCTTTGGGAGGACAGACATATTGATTTTCTTATAAAGCATCTATTATTCGTTTTGCCCTTCGGAAGCATGGTATGTCGTATTTCTGGGTAGGTTTTATAAAATTTAGTATGTGACTAAATAATTTTATGGAAGTCGTGTTATTTTTATAGTTTTGAAGCTCACGAACTTGACATAATACTTAGAATTTTAGATATTAGTTAAAAATTGTCAAAGGAACCGAGACTGGTAATCCGCAATCGAGATCTGATATCAACCCCAATAATGTGTGACTTAACATGAAGCTGACAGAGGAAGGACGATAGTTAATTTAATGCTGTCGAAATGAAATCCTTGAGGTATACCTCTATGTGATTAAAACACGTACCGCCATATAAGACGAAGCGTCATTTACACCTTCGATTGTTTTGACAAGCAGGCGCAGAGCGAACGGAGGAGGATTGGCATGTTAGGTGAGTACATAATATTGTGACACGCAATAGAATTGCTGATAGTCGGGGACGCCCCATGGAGACATTGCACGTCCAAGGTAACCAATTTCTTGAGTCGAGTGTCGTAAAATTACAACCGTCTATAGTATTACAAATATTGGGTTTATTATTTTACCTCAAATATGGTGTATCTGAATTATTGCGGAAAAGGGCCAAAAAAGTATATATATTTTTAAAGAGACAGACTAGAATATCAACAAACTATCACAATACGTGGAATGGATGAGAAAAAAGAACAAAGAAAGGACAACAAAGAAGAAAGACAGAACAAGGGAAAGGGCAAGGCGGAGGGAAAATATGAGATGAAAAAAATAAAGCACGGAAAACGGGGAAAGGAAATGAAAGGATGAAGGGAAAGAAAGAAAGAAAAAAAGAAAATGTGGAAGTGAGAAAAAAGAGAGATAATGAACGGAAGGTAGAAGAGAGAAGACATAAGAGAATAAGAGTTGAAAGAAAGCAGTAAAAGTATCCCTAGTTAATACCGTTTACACAATACCTAATTACGTATTGATCCATCAATTATTAGATTCCGTAAATTTTATAATATTGACACTAGTTGGTACGCAGGCATACTGGCTGATTAAAACCCAGCCTCCTTCCCATCCACAAAGAAGGTCTTCTAAGTCTTCAAAATTCAGTGCCCTCTGGAGTACCAGTCGCATCGGGACAGGAATACTCATATCTTAGCATGGTACAAATACATAGTGATGACATAAAACTAATAAAGGTTTTTTTAACAAGCCACATAAATAACTGCAAAAACGGAAGACATTTGTAAATACATTAAAAAAATATATTACTAACCTCTTTAACAACTTTTGTAGTTTCTCCACAGACACAAGGATGGGTTAAACTTGATTATTTAAAAAAATCATTTTCAAAATAAATCTCTAATTCATAATTATTATATATGATTTATATATGATATGTTTTATTTTCACAACAGTATTATTGTAATTTAATTATATAGTTTTAAGATGATATGTGTGATTTTATCACAATAAATTATTTGCTCAAATAACAGTGATTAAAATTTAATTAAAATTAACATTTATTATTAAATATTTTATGAATACAATTTGATATGTGCTTTCTATCACGTTTATTAATTGCGTCAGTAAATAGTGAACTATTTTTATATTCAATTTTATAAAGAAATATGTTTTCTTCAAAGTCAATCAAAAATATATATATATTTATATATTTTTTTTTAAATTAGTTCAGTGCGGATTCGATCAATCCTATAATATTTGTTTTGGCTTCGAAAATAATGTATTATTAAATCAAATGTTTAATTTTGAAATTTAAGCACCACGTCGTTTAAAAATAAAAATAAAGTTTTTTTTTAAATTTTCACTTATATACGTATTGTTATGAAGAAGATAAAATTCCCATGAGCGGACAGTGTATTTTTTGGACAGTTTTTTTTTTTTTTTTTAGCGGAATGGTCGGGAGTTTTTGTTCTAGTTTCCCACACAACAGTCGCCCCACCTCAAGGAAGTTTTTGGCGATGGACTGTTTCTTGTTTTAAAGCCTAGCCCACACATGGGAGCTCACTGGTCCAGACATCCATATGCTTGGGGTCCTCGTTATAGTGGCAATTCTGCAGCAGAAACAGCTCACGCACCTGGAAATAAAATTAATTAAAAAAAAAATATATTATATTTTCATCATCAACGGTTTGAATAATATTATGAGGAATCTAGAATATAGCATACATTCAAATTAAACGTCTATCTAGAAAGATTTATTACATAAAAAATAAATCGTTAAAAAATGTATATGTTTATAACTGCCATCTACAAGTTAATTAATAAACTTCGAAGATTCGCTACATTTACATATTTACATAATTGAGGGGTATAAAATCAAAACTCACAAACTCCGCCAAAATGAAATTGTGGGATATCGAAAAAAACTGTTCTTTAATCAAAATTCTCATTTTTTTATGCTATGTTAATATTTCAAATGTAAACAGACAAATATTGTTGATTAAAAAAAATATTTGACATGTTATTATACTTTAAATAGAGAAAATGGCCGATTTACTATGTGTTGATGTTCTAGTTATACCCGGCCATCGTTGTTTTTGACCGGCGAAACAGGCGTACGGGACATAGCTTCCGACGGCCATTACAAGGTGGGCCCCGCTAAGCAAGCCCCCGCTAGCCGCCATTACTAATCCAGACGCAGAGTCGTCAGGTGCGTGCGGCGTGCCTTGGGCACGTGGCCGACCGCTAATCCATTTTATTTCATTGCCGGCAACCCAGGCGTTTATTGACATAAAATTTAAACATTTACATGTACTTTACCCGTCTTACTAGACGATATCTGCTCTGAGACGGGTAACTTATTATCTTTGCATTGAACCTAAATATTAAAGCCAGTGACCGGTGCCCTAACTCGCTGTGTCCTGTTTGACATCGTACGAGTGAGTCCCTGGACCTCACACCTTTTTACGCTGAAGGGATCGTGACTCCCGTCGTAGACCACCTCTTGTAAGCAGAATTGTTTCACCCTCTTTTATGTACTGTAATAACTGTGTACTTTTGAATATTATGCCTGCTTTGAGATTCAACGGAGAGAGATTAACGAGCCTCAGATTAGAATAGATGATTTTTTTTTTTTTTACAGTAACTCCACACAGGAGACCAAAGAGGAAATAATTTCCCTCAAGGCCTATATCATCTTTGGGGATGCTGTGTGGAGGATCTTTTAGAGGATAGGAAGGAGTGAACTTGGGTCTTGAAGAGACCCATGTTATAGGATGGAGGAAACACAGAGGCCGGCAGATCATTCCACAGCCGAGCTGTTGAACACAAGAACGAGTCGTAGAAGCGACCCGTTCTCATGTGACAAATGTCAACCGTGTGCAAATGTTGGGCGCGCGTTTGGCGTGTTTCCCGACTATGCACCGGTGCCGAAGGGATCAATGACGCTAGTTCCTCGGAGCATCTTCCATTAAAATACCGGTAGAACAAGGACAGCATTCCCACCCGACGTCTGTGCTCCAAAGATTGCAACCCATTTGTTAAGATAGGCGAATCTATCAAACGGACCGCCCGTTTCTGCACAGAGTCAAGATGATGCCCCTTGTTGTGAATCCCGTATGTAATTACCTGTAAATGCTTCCCTTGTAAAATAAACCCTGTCCAGAAAGCAAGCTTATTTTCACTGGTAGCTAGTTACCTTCCGATATAAGGCTGCGGACGATCTACGACATGAGACAGTGTTGTGATACCTCTACCAATTGAGCTAACCTGGTGGACCCTGAGATCAGCCCCGCATCTGGCCTCGAGGTAAGTTAACCTGTCCCCTCTTATCACTGGCGACCAACGTGTCATTCCCTCTTATCACTGTCGCTGCATCGTGGGGCCTTATCCCCATTTCTATATCACTGGTCGCCCTCGCGTGGGGATTTTCGTTATTTCTATGTCAACCTACTTAAGTTTAAATTGTAAGTCACTACTGAGATGGCCCCCCTCCCCACTAGGCTTTAAAGATGTGATGGCCCGTCCTTCCTTCGTTTATGATTTAATTTAGCAATAGACTTCCGTTCGCGCCACCGATTTAAGATGACTCCTCTACTGCTGCCTTAAATTTTTCCTAACTAATGTGATTGGAAAACTCTTTGTAGTTTTCCTTTCAATTTGAGGTTTTTCTCCTCCTTGGCCAGCGTGTAACGTCTAGCCCTATGCTAACATTCGAGTGTTTCCGATTTTCATGATTTTCACGGAAATTTTGCACTCCAATGTGGTCAATTTCCCAAGCTTTTCCGGAGTCTACGTTGTGTTGTTTTTTGTTTCAGACTATTGGAAAAACAAGGCCTTATTTGTGGTAAACCCTATTCTTTGTAGCGTAGGCAGACTCTCGCATACCATTGACAGAATTCGTATTCCTAACATTCCTATCTTAGACTTTAATGTTCTGAACTCTCTATTATTATCCTACTATGCGATCTACGTTAATTTCCTATAGGAAGACTAGCATTTTCCTAACTTTACCCCTAAATTTTCTATTTTTCTTCTATCGTGAGTTTTAATGGGAAAACTTAGCTTCTGGGCTATACTAATTGCACTATTCCTGATCTATATAATACGACGTAGTTTCAATTTTAAATTTGGTATACATAAATGTAATGATCACAGTATTATCGCCTTTCCTCATCGTACTAAGTGTTATTCTACATGGGTTAGTTTCAATGAATTTCATGGTTAAAAGGTACAGTTTTACTTGTTTTGGCGCCATCTCCATCCTCTCCTAAATTTGGGAAAATTTACATGATTAGGTTTTAGTTTTCACAGCTTTTGTTATGACGAGAGATCGAATACGGTTTGTTTTGCTGCAAGTCGGCTCCAGACCAACCCCTAAAGTACTCAGATGACCACGTTTCCGGTCAGTAACTCTCTCTTCACAGACGTACAGCCTGACCAAACGGTATACGTAACCTCTTCAATTTTCAGTTCGTGCGCTATTGGTCATCCCCTGTACCGCGACGGAAAGAGCACCTTCCTTATCCATGGGTCCGAGACCCTCCGAATTCCCGTCCTCCAGACAGTTACATTTAAAGGAGATCAAACCGGTTTCGTCCCCTCGTCAAACAACATTATATACTTGCGAATTTTTGCAAAGTCCGGGTTGAAAGGCCGTCCCCCGCATCAAGAGTTCAGAGATAACCACGCTTAAATCAGCAATTATTTCTGCCCAATCGATAGGTACAAATTATAAATATATGTAAACAATACGAGTTTTTATAATCCACAATACTCCAGTTTTCCCAGAAAATTGTGGATCTGACATCTCCAACACAGGTCGTGAATCTGTGCCAGATATTCAGACATATTACATAAGAATATACGTAAAAGTGATAATACAATATACATGATATATTACTTTTTGGTTTGGTTGACAGGTTGGTTTAATGAGACCCTGCTATCTCATGTAGTTTGAATTTAACTGTAGATTGATTTTTGTTTGTTTGAAGAAAAGGTAGGACTCCAAAAGCCCAAAATTTGCAAGGCCTGAACCTTGAAAACCTAAGTCGAAGATAAAATTAATCTTATAACATAACTTGGGAACGTATTGTCGACGAATGATTATGCTTATTTTGATATTTTTAATAATGTGGGTTTTTGTTTGTTCTGTTGAATTCATCAATATGTTCGAACGGGTGTGGAGCGCCTTTGAATTGAATCTTTCTATGAAAATGGCGCTATAAAATTATGTATGTACGTAAACTACAAATACGTGATTTCTAAAAGATGATAATTCATCGCAAAAGATGATAGTTATTTTTCAATTAAATGTCGACGTTTGTTAAGGTACTTATTCTTCGTAAGATGTACTGAAATTCGAATATATATACATACTTATACGTATCTACATACTTCGATAAAAGAAGGGTGTGGTTTGGAATGTTGACCTAGTTTTAATAACAGTCGAGGAAGTGTGTCATTGAGATATGCGACAGTTATTAAGTGTCAGAGACCCCCGTCAGGAAGCATAACAATTAGGATTCATTGGTTTGTTTTAGAATGATAACGATCTTTGAATTAATAAAAATCGTTTGGGTTGTTGGTAATTTTAGTAACGTTAGTTTTGAATTTATATGTTAGGAAAATATATATATTAATAAAATAAATTGTTTTATAGGAGATATACATAAATATAATAATTGGTTTTATATATATATACATATTAAACATTGTATATAAATAAACATAAAATAAATAACGGCCATATAGATTTGATAGATACATTATACACTTTCTTTATATATATACCTATACACACATACAGTCTCTTAGTAAAGGCCAAGTCTTTAGCCGAAGTTATTTCACTACACAGTGAAATACCTATAAAAGATGTTCTGAAGTTGTTGACTATGAATTAACTCGATAAAGACAATTATACAGGTAGGTATCTACCGGAAATTTTTATAAATACTTAAATGTATTTATGGAAAAAATAGGTATTTTTGAATATTTAAAAGTCAAGTGCTGGTAATGAGTGAGACAATTGAATTATCTATAGTACTAGTTTAATTATAATTCAATGCGAAAGGAAAGATTTATCGTAAAATATCTCATAAAGGAAGATGTACCCGCTGGGTTCATAAAATGTATTTGAACTCAAATATTTGATTAGAACGGCTTTGATCACGTATACAAAACATTCACTCATGATAGATAACGGTCGTATAGTATTGACCTATATATTAAACATTAAATATAAATATATATATATATACATATTTACATATACACACATACAATACATGTACTTATAAGTCATTAGAAATATAATTCATATCTCCATCCTCGCTTTCCCCGGGATCCTGAAAACTTGTATATTAATTTGACTCACCTGAATTCCGACAAATTCATAATTTTTCCAGACGGGTTATACACGCCAATATGAAGATTCAGAAAATATTGAACTTCCCTGCCTGGAATGTTTAATCTAAGTTAGAAATATTTACTTAATACAATCTAGTGTTTCCTAATTTCAATTCGTGATCTACCGATTTGTACTATTTCTTCAAATTTAATGATCTCTCAATCCGGATATTATTAAACAATATTTAAATTTTTGTTGTTTTATTTTCCTATTTTATTCTTTGTACTCACGCAATTCTCTTTACTAACTATTAATTAAATCCGTAAACCGAACGCTTGGTAATATTTTAGAACTTTATTATTTTTCTTTGACGAAATTAATCCCACGCTAGGTATTAAAAATGAATTATATGAAACTAAGACTCAGCTGTTTTAAACTTTCACTAAATTATTTTAAACGCAATTATATTTAATTTTTCTTAAACTCGTAATGAATTTAGTTCAACACAAAATATGAATTAAATCACATTTCATTTAAACAATTTTAATTAATTCACAGAAGCTAATTTTAAAAATCTTTAAACAAATAACTTTATTAATTTTAGAAATTTTCAATATTTATTATATTATTATTATTATCACATTGCTCTAACAGTTTTGAGAAAATTAATTTAATTACAACTTTTAGAATCTTTAACGTAATTTAAGTATTATTAATTTTTAGGAAATTTCACTATTTATGAAACTATTATTGTATTAGATCAACAAGAGAATTTATTTTAATACAATATTAATTCGAACACAAAACACTTTATTTACTGGGTCACTTTTTATATCACTTCACTTAAATATAATGAATTTTAGAAGACTTCGATTCAAACACTTTATTTATAAACACTTTCGATTATTATAATTTCACTTAAAACCACCAATTTTAATTAATTCACAGAAGTAATTTTTAGTATCAAATTAATTATAATGAATTTTAGAAACTTCAATATTTATCAAACTATTATTGAATTTAATCAAACTATTGTTGAATCAATCCAACAACTATTTAAAAGAATTTATTTAAAACTTTATTTAATTGTAAGAAACAAATCAAATGAAACTTCCTAAGTCCAAAACAAAACAATTACTTAAAATCGGCCAGCACGTAATTTAATTTTTTTCTCGCCCGACGTATTCCGCGACTAATCCCATATTCCCTCATTACATTGCCTTATATACCTAGCTTAGAATCAAAAGGATTTAACTCCATTCCATACCTACATTAAATTATGTTCTATATTAACTCGTAAACCTATATGTAAGTAATACTAATTTCGACTGTAATTCTTCAATGTAAATATTTAGATAAAATCTGGCCCGCCTCTGAATCCATCACTTTTCCTCACTCCGGCCAGGATCGAATTTAGTTCATTCCTCTAGATCGCCCTGCTGTTCCTTATTATAGAATTGGAAATTTCGATTCATGTTTTTTTTCTGAAAATATTATCTATCGCTTATTCTTTGGTCGCCTATGAACTCGGGTATCTCGTATTTATAGCCACTATGTCATTATTGAATTTTATTTAAAGAAGCGCCTTCTTCACATCGTTCAATTTTAGAAATTCCCTTAGTCCCTGGTTATCTTGATATGCGATATCTTTTTTATTTATGAATTTTCCGATGGTAACATGGTTTTTCTCTGATCTAACATGTGAATATTCGATTAACGCATATTTTCGTGCAATTCTCAATTGATCATTATATTGGTGTAAACACTTTATAATTTCTTCCCCACCTCACCTGCCTGAGTTAATAAATATACCTTTCCAGAATGATTTTTCAATGTGTTGCACTGCTTCTTCCTGGTCTAGCTGTATTACACCTTTGCATGTACCTATCGTCTGCTTATACTTTCATCCGGGTCGATTGATATCATCCTTAATTGATTTTTCACCACCTTTAATAATTTTATGTATTAATTTATTGGCGTTTTTTCCTGCGATTTACCTACCCCAAACCTGGTAGATATGAGTTCGTTCACTTCTTTCCTGGCCACTCCCCTTTCTCCATTCCACTCTAACTCAATATCACATTAGATTATTGTTTACTATGGGTAATAATCATTACTTTTGTAAAAAAACCGATATAAATCAGAGTTAATCGAAAACCCATTATTTTTTATTACTTTTCCTTAAATAAATATTCCTATCTTCCCTGTATATTTTTAATTGTTCGTTTATCTCTTTATTGCCCGAGTTTCATGTTCATCTGATCGCTTGGATAAACAATTCTTGTCGCCTTGTTTACATTAGTCATTGACAACCTCAAAATTTTACCTAAATGTATCGAACTATATTCAAAGTAGTAGTCCATATATCTCAATATTTCTATTGAATTCCTTCAGTTTAAATTTTATAATTGATTGATACATTTCTCATCTACATTTTCATAATATCTGATGTCCCGAATCTACTCAATTAATACCTTTTATCACCTAAAATCAGCCTAGTTTCACTCCCTTGTAATTATCTACGTTCCTGAAATTAGAAAATTGTACTTCTATTTCACATTAGTCTCGCCTAAATCGCCTCTTAAGTTTGCCGAAGTTTCCATACTGTATAATTCTTGTTTCTTCCCTTTTTCATCTGCTGAAGCTATTGTTCTCTGAATTATTTTCTCTAATTCGTTGTTTTTCCGCTTAGCCTTACATGACACGTCTTTCTGTCTAAATTCTAATGCAAACACGCCTTTCCCCGTGCAAGATAAATCATTTCTTTGTAGTTTTTTTATTTGTAATTAACATTTTGCATATTATTTTTACTTTCTACTTCCATTTTCAATGGTTATTCATCTCTGCATTTCCCATTGTTTCCTTTAAAGTTCACGACCTCTTCTCGTCCTGTTCGACCGCTAGTGAAATGTTTATATTATAGGCCGTTGATCTGAACCCTTTCGATTCACATAAATAATTAATATTTCCTTTGTCCTGTCACCACTAATTGTTGTTTATGTAGAACGCTCGTTTGATTGGTAACCTTTTCGTTGATTTCACCCAATCCTGTGATGTTTATTTATAAGAGGGAACACCTTCTTCTCACTGCCATCTCGTGGTTTTATGTTGCAACGAGTTTTATGAATCAAAATTATTGGATTATAATTCACTGTAATCAAACTCTCCACAAGTCGATAGATGTCGCTCCCTTAAGCTTTTCTAGCATGAAAGTTATGCATATAAAAAAAAATATTTTCCAGGGTTCTATTAAAAGAAAATGATGATGGTTAGACCATTACAGCCCCCCTCTTGTTGCGGTTATAGTGGATAACCTATTCCTAAGGTTAGCAACTAAAATTGGAACAACCTCTAGGGAAAATTCCTCCCCCTCCTTTTATAATCCGTTTTCATCTCCCAACCTCCGTAGCAAATAAATAAGACTAAACTATCCTTAATTGATAAGCTACTGTAAGTCGGTACAATTTCATATTCCACAGAATATCTCCCCCCTCAGAGCATAGTTACGTCTGCAAAGATTTTCCGCTATTCATGTCTGTCCATCGTAAGAAAATTGATCGAAACGCTCCCTATCACTGTTTCAGCATTTTATTTATTTGTGAAAATAAATAAATTCCCAGTCATTCTTTTCCTGTCTTTCATTATTAACTGCGTCAGCACAACCTTTAAAATAAGTTTATTTCCATTTTTTTTTTCAATTTTCTTTTTCGCGTGATTCTTAAAGCCCACACCCATTATCGGTATGTAAGATGGAAAGTCCTTTCTCTGAAGCTTTATCAAAACTAATTTTTTTTTTGGAAAAATGATCACGCCCCAAGCACGCGTGATAAGATGACCCCCTTCCAATGTGACGTAGGTCCCTCATTTTATGGTTTATTAAAAGGATTGTGTTGATTCCGCGGGTTTTTTTTTTTTTTTTTTTTCACACACACATCTGCCTTAACAAGTAATACAATAGTTTTCAAATAATCCTTAATTAATTAAACTATAAGTTCATATCTTGTCACGCAATCACAATCCTTAATATACCCATTTCTTCCTCGTACCTTCGCTTCAAACAAATCTTTCCTTCATCTCGCTTTCTTTAAGTAACTATGCTATTATACTATGTTAAGTCTATCTCTTATTCATTATTACAAAACATCCTATAACCTAAAATATGAATTGAACATGATTTCTCCCCTAAACAATTTTCAACACAAGATTTTGATCCCTAATCACAATTCCTTTCCTCAACGTTGAATTATTACGAACACAATATAATTTTAAAATCCCTAGCGAATTGGTGCAAATGAATACCCCTAAAACTTTAATCTCAACCAGACAATTTATCAAGATAATATAACATAACAAAACTTTTCTTACCTAAACAAAGAATTTTTTTTTTTTTCCAATCTCTAATCTAACATTTCCTTATTCTCTAAATACAGTATAACTGAACATCGTATTTCCCTAAATTTTAACTTTCTATCTCAATCCATGTCGGTAATTTCCACTCCCTTTGTTTTCGTCTCGTTCATGTAGTATCTCGCTAAATGAATGGCACTATAATCTCCCCTAATCTCCCGCGTTTTAGGATCCACTAGTGTGTAGGTATTACTATACGGTACTGCAGCGATAACGTAGGGCCCTTCGTATAATAGTGCGAATTTTTTTATTTCTTTCTTTAATAAGTTCGATTGCGTATTCTTCTTTAGTTTTACTAAAGTGCCGATCTCATAAATCACTAATCTTTTGTTTATGTTGTAAAACTGTTGTCTCTTTGCGGCACTGCTGACAAGATTTCTCCGTACAGCTGATCTAATGTCATCTATCGCTATTTTCGGTATGACGTTCTTACTCATGTATTTATCTAAACTATATTTCGGTGGTTTTCCAAACGCTATCTCATTTGGTGAAAATCCTGTTGTACAATGTATAGTATTATTATATGTCTGCTCTATATTGTCAAGATACATCGACCATCTAGTGTGTTTTTCATTGCAATATATCCGAAAGATACGTCCTAATTCTTTGTTTACTCTTTCAGTAATATTGGGTCCTGGATTACGCACTGATGTATGCAGAATTTTTATACCTAACCTCTCTAAAGTTCGATCCCACTGTTTCGATGTAAATTGCGACCCGTTGTCTGTTAAAATGGCTTCTATTTTTATTGTTTTATTAAATTTTTCAACACAGTTTAATACGGCCTTAGTATTTGCTATTTTTAATTTGAATAATTTAATAAATCTACTGAATGTATCCTGAATTACGAAAATAAATTGTACTCCGCCAATGCTTCGTGGTAATGGTCCATACAAATCTGCCATAATTAGTTCTCCGACCTCTCGAGTGATGATTGACTTACCCGGTCCTACCGTTGGTCTAATCTCTCGTTTCGCCATTTGACAAAGATGACACCCACGTATCATTTGTTTTGTCTGTTTTCTCATTCCTGGCCAAAAATATCTATCATTTAGCGCTGAGCCAGTCTTAAATCCTCCTGCATGTCCGATCTCTAGATGTACGAGTTTAATCAATTCACTAGTTAAATCAAGAGGTATAGCTAACAAAGTCCTGTTTCTTCCTGTCGTATAATATAGCGTTCTATCCTCTAGCTTATAGTTTTTCAAATATCTACTGACAATCTTAGTTGGTGGTCCCAGAATTTTCCCATCCAAATGTCTAAATATCTCGCCTAAAAACTCATCCTGACACTGTAAAAGACTTATTTTCTCTAGGTGTGATCTGATTAATTGTTTCCCCTCAACCGCAAACGAGGCTACCTCTGGACAAGTGACTTTTTCTTCTTGAATGTTGATAGCGTCATGTGAATAACGAGATAATATATCTGGTCCGATGTTTTCTTTCCCCTTAACGTATTCTACCTTGAAATTAAACTGGTTCAAATATAAGATCCATCTGGTAACTCGACCACTGTACATCTTCCAAGTCTTTAGAAATGACAACGCCTGATGATCTGTCCTAATTATCAATTTTACTCCTCTTAAATAGGTTTCGAATTTATGTAGTGAATAAATGATTGCATATAGCTCCTGTTCTGAAACTGTCCATTTAAGCTCAGGTCCTGTCAACCCCTTACTGACAAACCCAATCACGTGATGATTGCCGTCTTGATCTAATTGGTATAATTCTGCTCCAATCGCGAAACCTGAACTGTCAGTTTGTAAATAATAGGTACTGTTGGGATCGTGGTGATGTAACATTACTGATTCCAAGAATAGTGATTTTACCTTATCAAACGCTTGTTGTTCAATCTCTGTCCACTTCCAAATTCGATTCTTTTGCAATAAATCACATAAAACTCTAGTCTCTCCCCCATATCTACTAGCAAAACGACGATAATAATTACACAGTCCTAAAAATGCTCTAACCTGCTTCACTTTCTTTGGCGCCGGAAAACTTTGAATCGCTGAAATTTTTTCTTTATCCATTTGAACTCCATACGGTGTGATAATATGACCTAATATTCGCACTTCGGTAAATAAAAACTGACACTTTTCTAATTTGCACGTCATGTTAGCTGCTTCGAGTCGTTCTAAAACAAGGCCTATATGCTGTAAATGTTCATCAAAACCTCCGCAAGTAAATATGACTAAATCGTCTAAATAGTTCGTGCAAAATTCACGCAACCCTGGTCCCAAAATTATATCCATTCCACGTGAAAAACTTCCAACTGACGTTTTAAGCCCCTGTGGTAAAACTCTATAAACAAATGATTTTCCATTGTATACAAAGCCTGTATACTTACGACTGTCGCTACTTAGTGGTATCTGGAAATACGCGTTGTTTAAATCAATTGTTGTTATGTATTTAACTCCAAAAAATCTTTGTATTATCTCTGCTGTTAACGGTGGTTTTTCTATTTCAGCTTGCATCCTAGTATTTAACTCTCGCGCATCTAGTAGAATTCTAACTGTGCCATCTTTCTTCATAGTGAACGTCAGAGGGCTAGAAAACTGCGTAGCCTCCCTGCTGATTATTCCTAAAGATTCCAACTCATTTATTTTAGCGTCTACCTTGTCTCTGTAAGCAAAGGGTACCGGATATGATCTCTTAACAAAGGGGGTCTCGTCAATCATTTGTATCTTGTGTGTGTAAGCATGAGTTAAACCTGGCCTATCAATGAATACATCTTGATGTTTTCCCAATATCTTTATTAATTTAACTTTTTCTTCAAAATCTAATTTTAAACTAGAAACAAAAGTCTCTATCCTACACATGAGGTTCGCCTTGTTATTTAAAGTACTTTCGATTATATTCACGGCTTTAGTGTTGCTATTTAAACTTTTATCATGAATTTCTACCAATGGTTCTAATCTTGTCACACCTGAATTTAATACTTCTACTGCCTTTTTTCCAAATTCTGTCATAATTATTAATCCTCGAGCCCCACCGCATGTAATCTCCGCAGAATAATTATCCAACCAATTTACTCCTAATATGATAGTACGAATAAGTTTAGGTATTATTAAACATGGTGTATTTAAAATGAAATCTCCAAAACGTAATGGTACCAACGCTAACCTAGATACTTTCTGGCTTTTCTGTCCCATCGCTCCTTTAATTTGAATCGCTGTGACCGGCATTATTGGGTATTTTATCTGATCGCTCAGATAACATTCCCAAAATTCTTGCGCTACGCATGTAACTTGGCTACCTGTGTCGATTAAACAATTCACTCTTACGTCGTCAATATATGCTACAGCTTCCGGTAATTGTGGTAACGCGCTACCTTTTCCCACTTCTCCATATTCATCCATGTCGCCAAAAATCGTGTTAAACCCAAAATTATTCCCTCTTTTATCGTATTCTTTCGCCTCAACTTGAATCCATACATCACTTATGTGTTGTAACAAATTTACACATGCACTCAAATCCATACTTTCATTCACATTCTTGCTTTTTTTTTCGTCCAATCTCGCGTTTCCTGTCACAAGTGCTCGCCTTAATCGGTGTAGTTATGCCCTGTTCAAATCTACCTAAACCCTTTCTTACGTCCCAATTATACTTAAGCATGATTTTCAAAGCTACATTGTGTTTCGACGTCTTTTCCCCTTCTTCAGTTAGAGCAGCTATCCTCAGGGTCTCTGGTGCGGCTCGCGTCCGTTTCCCGCGTTCGTTGACACTTCCATCTCCCTCCCGCTGACTGCAATGGTGGTCGTCAGATTTTTTTCCGATGATGTCATCACTCCCCTACCCGTGCTGCAACCAGGTGCGGTGGTCTCCTCCTCAAGTGCGTTTATTTTGGCCTTTAACGCGCGTCTTTGGTTTCTATATTCGTCTTTATTTCGTCGGTCATCTCTATCTCTTCTGGGTGCACTCCGCTCCAAAGGTGAACAAACCATATTATCCATCTTGCGTAGAAATTCGGCCGCATCCAGTTCATCTCCTTGTTCCCGCGAAAACCACAAGGCCTGCGTCTCTTTAGGGTAATGTCTCATAATCTCGTTGATTACTCCTAATGGTGTATCCGTAATTTTAAGCGCCTTGGCTAACTCCCAATATGTCGCAAAATGCGCCAGCATTGATGTACCCTGTTTTTTCGTCCCATATTGCGTCTGATAATTTCCTACGCATTTTCTTCTGACATATATCTCCCCAATAATTTGCAAGAAAGTCTCTTTCGAAGTCATCAAATGTTACCCATCTTCTTGAATAAAGTTTTTGCCAACTCTTCGCGGCACCTTTTAAGCTCTCGCTAACGACCATGATATCGTCAACTCGTTTAGTTTTTCTGCTGTAGTCTCTGAGGTCTTCCAAGAAGGTGATGGGGTTTTGTGTCCCTCCACTGAAGATCGGTTTATCCTGTGCAGGCATCATCTCCACGAGTTGTATGGCATTTCTAGATTCTCTCTCTCCGCTTACTGTCGTAGCAGCCGCCACAGGCGTGTTGAGCTGTTTCTCGAGCTCCTGCACTTTTGTGACCAATGGTCCCAAAGCTGATTGTATTATCGTGGTTATTTGTCCTAAATCAAGCTGCGTTGCCTCACAGGTTTTCTGAGCCGCGGCTATAACCCCTGCTTCTCTCGTCTCTGTCTGTCCCGTGTTTGCTTTGCGTTTCCGCCCCGCCATTTTGTTTTTTTTGATTTCTCGTAGGTATTGCGCGTTCAGTAAAATTTTTTTTTTTTTTTCTAAACTTATGTTATTATCTAATCTTGTTTCCTTGTTACAATCTAATGGTAAAACTATGTTCCCTTGCTTTTAAATTTAATCCTTAAATTCCTAAATCTTAATTTGCATAATCGTAAAATTAAATTTTTTTTTTATTTTTTTTTTGAAAGAGGTTCCTATTGATACCTGAAATTATAAATTACAATCTATTAACTTTTTAAATTATTTATTTATTTTATTTAAATTTTTAAGTTTTATAAGTTTTTCAAGTTTTTATTTTATTTTTATATTTTTTATTTTTATTTAATTATTTATATTTTTATTTATTTATTTTCAAAGCAATCAGACGGTTTTATTATTATCAATCACTTTTGCACTTATCACTTGCACTATCACATATTTTTATTTATTTATTTTATTTTTTGCACTGCTATTAATTCGCAAAATATTTTCAATTCGTCAGTGTAATTTTATGTTCGCATCGTTTCCTATTCTCCAAAACCAGCTTCGTCAAATTACCACCCGTATTTGTTTACGTAACACAGTGACCTATATTCGTCTTCATTCAATGTAATAAAAATTATGAATGATGGGCCTACCTGACCTAGTTTTTATGAGAGTTGCATTCCATAAGGTTCAACGTATCGACTGTTTATATAAACGAGATTCCTGACCTATATTTTCGTTCATTCATTTTAATAAAAATGTGATTGATGGCCTACTTTTTATGAGACTTGCATTCTTCTAAGGGTTCAATGCCACGGTTGTTTATTTAAACGAGATTCCTGACATATTTTTGTTTCTCAAGTACCATAAATCAATCACGCTCGCCTATCAGTAAATTCCTTAATTCGATAAACAATAATAATGGCTTCAGCCCGTTCGTTGGTTTTTTCAAATATGAACATTTCATATAATATGTAAATATCACGGCATGAAATGTTCATATAATTTAATTATACATTTCAAGTGTGATATAACGAAGGAAGCCTGTATAATTTCGAGTATCTTTTGTTTGTTTATCGCTTTGCCTCGCTTGCTGGTGAAGTGTTTGTTTGTTAAATTATCAATATAATGGATTTTTTCTGTACGATAATCTTATTCTGTCTCTGGGGATTTGTCTATTTTCTGTGAATAGAACACTTAAACGATTTTCTTGTTAAATGTGACTTTCTTCGCTGCGTCTGTCTACTTTAAATGGTACAATAACGTTCGTGGATTGAATATATCTCTCCGGTTCTTTGTATTGTGAATCATTTCAATTATAATTCCTAAATCTCTGTGTCTAAACATTTCTAGTTCTTATAGAAGGTTGACTAACATCAAATTTTAGTAAATTTTATTATTTTTCTAATTCTTTTGTATTGTTAACTGCTTCGTTAGTAATTCGTAACTACTTTTGTCTGAACGTTTCTAGTTTTTTTTATTTGTATTTTTAATTGAGGGTTGGCTAACATCAAATTTAGTTAGGTATTTCTAATTCTAATTATTTTGAATACGTTATCTGTCAACAAATACGAAAATATACCTATCTTGTATTACTACAAACTCCTGGTCTCACGGCGCCAGCTGAGATGGCTCCCCCCCCCACTAGGCTTTAAAGATGTGATGGCCCGTCCTTCCTTCGTTTATGATTTAATTTAGCAATAGACTTTCGTTCGCGCCACCGATTTAAGGTGACTCCTCTACTGCTGCCTTAAATTTTCCTAACTAATGTGATTGGAAAACTCTTTGTAGTTTTCCTTTCAATTTGAGGTTTTTCTCCTCCTTGGCCAGCGTGTAACGCCTAGCCCTATGCTAACATTCGAGTGTTTCCGATTTTCATGATTTTCACGGAAATTTTGCACTTCAATGTGGTCAATTTCCCAAGCTTTTCCGGAGTCTACGTTGTGTTGTTTTTTGTTTCAGACTATTGGAAAAACAAGGCCTTATTTGTGGTAACCCCTATTCTTT
>JAHDVE020006686.1:0-17622 GCA_022606495.2 Halesus radiatus
TTTAAACAACCGTACAAATTTATTGTTAACAAATCTTCATATAGCTGAGCACACGGTCGACTTGTAGATCCCGAAGAACTGCACCGTCGGCACGGTTTCCCACCAAAGCGCCACGAGAATGGCAATGTATGAATTATTTCTTAGTACAGAAAGCCCCATGGACGCTGAATTCATAACGCACATTTGGAATTCATTTCGTACTCGCTCTTGGGCAGTATTACCTATGGACGTGTTGATCTTTTAGCACGGAATTTGAATGGTGCGCTATTTAAAGTGTGGTGAAATTATGATACATGTGAGTTTTATTTTCCTACCATTTTTAAGGGAGTTCTCTGTACAAACTCTGTACGACGGCCTCCATGGTCAAGGGGTAAGGCTCTCGACTACGAATCCGAAGATCGCGTGCGCAAGTAATTTTTATTTAATTAATTTGTGCTGTTTCACAATTAATTAATTTAAAAATAATATATAGTATATTTGCGCACGTTCCGGAGTGGAAGATACTCTCGGTATTGTCCTGGTGAAAGACCACCGTTCAGAATTGAAACGTTGCTTGAAATGAATTTCAGCCGTGTTTGGTAACCAGATCTGAATAGCCAGGTATTTCCCCACCTTCCTCTTCACCTTCTCCTTCTCCTTCCCCTCCCCAATACCTTCAGCCTCACTACATTCCCCAATTGGGAATGCCATAGTCTCATTGGCTCCAGACGGTTGGGAGCAGTTGGGGCTTTTGTGCGGTATTCATATAAAAAAAACTCCTGTTATATAAAATCGCCACTGGCTGTAGAACGACAGTACTGGAGAATTAATGATTAGGAATAATATCGTATCAAAAACATGTCTCCAATTCTCGGAACGACAGTCCTTCCCATCTGTTTCTCTTATCATGGCTTCAATTCACCAATGGTTTGAAATAGGGTAAAACTAAAAAAAACATTTTTCATTACAATATCGTAGATTTAAATCTATGGCGGGATCAGCGTAATGCTCTCGGAGCGTAAAATCGTCAGCACGTGCTCTAGTTGGCTGTAATGCGTGGCGCGTAAACATGGGGTTATAATATGCCATGGCCTTGTAAATATATGCTGCATGTATTTGCCGGAACCAACATCTACTGCGCAGGCCAGCACTGGCTATGATAAATTAATGACTCTTTGAAAAGACAAAACGCTTTGAAAAGGCCTAAAAAGTGTGAATAGTAATAGTGTTCGCAATACACTTATTATAAATGAAAAAAATATTTAAATAAATATTCCAAATGGAAGCTAAATGCCTAAAACTAATGATAATACAAACTAGACACGTTATTGTCTCACAATATTTACTCAAAATGCGGTAAAGTAACAAATACACTTACGTTTCCATTAAATTATTTATTTAAACACTGGTCATGTATGACAAAGATAGACATTTAAAGAATAATGCGAGTTGGAATGAAATGGAAATACTACCGGGCGTCGTTTTCCCACTTAAAATTTGCGTTGATTACTACATCCTTCAGCCCGTTTAGAGGCAAGTCAAAAAAAACTAAACACATGAGCAAATATACATATACATACTTATAATGAGTTATAATTAACCTTTAAATTTTTCCATCAAATATATATTTTTAAATGATTTGAACACTGTGTGCTTCGAAGTGAAGGTATCCAATCATCTTCCCAAGTTTGAACTTTTATTTTTTTACAAAACTTTAGTATCTTTTGCCATTGTCAGTAAAGGAATTCCATATAGGCGGCTCGGTCCGGTTGTAGATAACATTTTTGTTTATTTATAGAATTAAATTAATTACGTTATTCAATGTACGTTTTACCCCAACTTCCCTAATCGGAAAAAAAAACATTACCGAACTCTGTGTTTGTATTACAGAATGACATTACAATAATGTCAGTAGAAATAATTGTATTATTTATATTTGCTTGTACATTTAAATGAAATGTTATTTCGCGATTTTTACTAGTGTTTGCCCCGTAATGGAAACACTCTCTCATGTCACTGGAGAGGGCATTTTGGCACTTATACGAGTGAGCAAATCTCCTAGAGAGAGCATACGACATCACGCAACACGTAACAGTTTAATACTAAATCAAAATACGGCAATTACCGTATCTTTTGCTTGCTACATTGTGAGCTCTACAACGGGTCGTTTGTTTTTAATGTCATTGCTTAAAATAGATATTGTGTAAAGATTGTGCCGAGAGATAAACAGTTGTTTTCGAACACTCGTTTGAAAAACTTGTTTTATTGCATTTGTTTTTATTATAACAGAATAAAAAATATTCAGAAAATAAGATTGTTGTAGTTATTAATGAAAAATAACCGTGTTTTCCACATTCAACAACATTTTTAGATTGTTATCTGAAAGAAAAATATTTCCAATATCAAATAATACAGGTAAAATGTTAATGTAAAAAAATGAAATAAGAGCATCAAATTTAATAAGGTTATTATTAAGTTCTGCAAGTATTTTATTTTAATTTTATTATTGTGACAGCTGTTTCAGCGTTCAAAGCCATTTTAAAACTGTGGTTAGGCCACGTTGAAACGACTCACATAATGGTTTTATTTACTCCCGCCTAATTTTTATGGTGTTTGAAATGATTTATTAATATTTTCGGTAAAAAACCGATTTACTCAGAAAATAATTGTGTTAATTAAAAATCTCTATTCTGTGAGGTACTGACAGTTGAAATCTGTTTTCCGAACAATAACAATGATGAAAAGCATAAATAAATTTGTCCCAGAATGAGAACCTTGAGGTACACCGGTAGAAATTACGAATAATTGATAAGATTAGTTTGAATTTGACGGAAATTGGGTTATGCAATGCTTATTATGAAATACATTTTATTTTTATTTTATGTCTTTTACGCTTCTAAAGTAACTTCTTTTTTTCCATAGAGCTTTCATATTCCGAGAAAAGTGCACTTTATATTATATTGTTTCAATAATTACATACATATATGTACTTTCTATTTATTCTTATGGTTTATACATTTTTTGGTCTAGTACTACCCTGGAATTGAACCCCCTCTCAAATATTGTAGAATATATGTATTCAAGTTTGGTAACAAGACCCCTAAAAACAACGCGTGCGGAAAATTCAATTAAAAACATTTCGTTGGGGCACAAACATTAATATGTAGGTACCTAAGACGTGTAATATATATATTTATACAAATAGGTACCTAATTAGATATTTCTAAATGCCTCTATTTACTTATTTTTACACTTTAACATCAAAGTATGGTTTTATGAAGCATGTTTTATCAAACTATTTATCCTCCCTTTCTATGGATGTTATATTTATTAGAAGATTGGTGGCACAAGAAGAGTTGGTATTTATTTGAAATATTTATATTTTTTAATACTGGAAAATGTTTATAAAATGACTTTAAAAAGCCTAAGAAGTTTTTAATAGATATTAAAGTTTTTTTTATTTATTTTTAAACTTTTAGTTATTTACAGTGTTGCGGGCTGCGGACGCATTTACACACAGATGGGTGAATTTTTAAAACTTTTTCTATAAGTGACTTTAGGTAAGCACCAACCGGCTAGCCTAGCTAAGCAATTTACGGCTGCATTTCTTCAATTTATGGATACGATTGTACGAAAAGATGAGTTTTAAGTTTAGTTCTGAATTCTGTCGAGTCTTTGATAATTCTTAGGTCATGCGGCAGTTCATTCCAGGCTTTAGGTCGTGATACTCCGAAAGCACGATCACCGAACTTAGTATTAGGTGTGCGCATTGGTTCCTTCAACCTCCTGATAGCTGTTGACGCTGCTGACCTAAGGGTGGACTGCCATGAATTGGTATTTTCAGGGATACACGGTTCTGATAAGTAAGCCTGTGACTTAAATACCACACTGCGGAACTTGAACTGGATTCTTTCAGGACATTTGAGCCAGTGGAGATTTTTGGGATGCTCTGAAATGTGAGAATATTTAGATACGCCGGTGATAAGTCTTGCTGCAAGAGTTGAAAACTGATTGCAATTTGTTAATTTGGTATTTGGGGGACTTGCATACGAGTATATTCCGTTGCAGACGTGACACAACGTACAAGTTGACAAGCAGTTAAGTAATATTTGTAGAATGCCCCTGGGGTGATTTTTCACAAAAACGGCGCTATACAAATCATCCAATTATTGATATTATTATTTTTTATTATTATTACAAAACAATAAATTAATAAGAGTACCTACGTAGTACTGGGATACGTACTTAGTAGGTATTAAGTTTTAAAAAAAACGATGCACACGAGTCCAGAGGACCAAAATAATAATAGGTTTGACAAGTGACCAGACCACCATCATGTGAATCAATTGTCTATTTTGTTTTCCCATCAAATAAAACATAATTGATTGTTAAAATTTAAAACAACTGATAGATAAATGTTGCCGGCGTCCATCTTGTCCATTGTCTATGAAATTATCACCCGCATGCAGTTCCCAGCCGCCATTATTATTATTTTATCTGGCAATCTAAACACTATTTATCTATATCTACATTTTATTACTGACTGAGATAACCGGGGAAATTAAATTAGTAAATAAGTAGGCACTTAAAAATGAATTAAATATTCATCACGATGGCAACACTTTCAGTAAATGTCAGATAAGTGGTTTGGTACCTAAATTCATGTTTATTTAAAATGATAAATAATCAATATTGAATTCGAGGACTCATTGAGAGAGAAAGATAATTTTTTTTTTGACCAACAAAATGGAAGTAGGTACCTACATATTTTTGTTTTATACCTATATAGAGTCTGACATTTAAAAGTAGATAACAATTGAGGGCGCTGCGATCGTTTAAAAGGTTTTAAATTGGAACACGAAGATGGATCATAGGAAAAACAAAATAAGTTTAAAAAAACACAATGGTTCAAGTGCATATGATTTACTAACCAAACGGTGTTCAGAAATTAGTGGTACTTTCCGAAAACAGATGATTCTACATCATATTCTAAGATAATTTAATGTTTAAACTTTTTTTATTCCATATCCAACCTCGGCCGCTGGACCCCCCGTATCGACCCCCTCCGTCTCCGCCCAAATTGCATCTTATACCCTCCATTACCTTAGTGAGCGGGCTTAAATATAAGATTGCCATCAGCAAATGCCGCTAGCACATAAAACACAGCTTACAATTCTTTGAAATAAAAATAAATTAAAACCCTACAGTAGCAATAGGCAGCCCGCTCACTGGGTAGGGAAGATTATCTCCACATTTATGCACCTCTAACCACAGTTGACACAGGGAGAGGAAAAAATGTTCCCTGGCACTCTACGCAAAATTTTTACAATAAGATATATATATTTTAAGGCGATCGGGGAATCTTACCGGGATAAAACTCTACCATTGAGCTAATGAGACCTTATTCTAGAGCGAGGGGTCCGGGTTTCGAGTCTTTTATCTTTTTTTTTCTGTGTCTTTTCTTTTCATATTTTATTTGAGATTTTTTTAATATTATCTTCAATGATAAAAGATATATATTTTAGTTGTAGGTTTATAGTAATGAATGGTTAATCAAATAAAAAATAATTATTAATTAATATAATTAATAAGAAGCCCTTTGTTTACAACACTGTTTTTAATATTTAAATATCTACATCTTTCAGAACCTTGGTTTCCCTTTTCAGGATAAACAGCATACTAAAAAATAATGGCGAATATAGACGAATAATAAACACAAAAATAATAATGTTGGAATAGACAAAATACAAGCATTAAAAAATTAACAATAACTGATGAATGTAGGGAAATAATTGAAAATGAAAAAATAATCGACATTTTTTTTTTTATAAATTATTTTAATTAAATAAAACCAACAAAATAAATAGCAAGGCTTAAAAATTTATAATAACAGTAATTTATTATTATTACAACTTATAATATTCTAAATGTAGTAAATAAATTTCAGAGGTAGCTATTTTAAAAAGATACTTGATTATTAATAATAATTAATTGTTTTTTAACACTTTTTCTATTTTCTAAAATAGTATATTTATCTAATTGTAAACCAGTTGAATTCATACGTAAATTTTTTATTTATTTCAAATGAATGATTTGTTTTTAAAATATGGTCGTAAAATCAGAAAATTAATTATTCATTAATAATTGTGATCTGATATACTATGTGAAACTTCTGACTTAGCACGCGTGACAATTTTTATTGAGTCAACATCTGCAATATTGATTTATTGCCACAACTGCTCCCTTTATTAACCTACATTCGGCATTCTCCGTATGAATGGGCAGAGAGGCAACTGATACATCGATATCTCGCAGCGGAGAGGATAATCGATATACTCGTACGTATGCTCGGATTTTTTCCGGTCCATAAATACTGTGTTCTGTGGCACTTATTGGCCGCCTTGAACCCCAAACCCTGGGCCATGGGTCTGGGAGGCCCTGGACCTTAAGGAATAAAGGAACATGCAGTTTTTTGTAGTTGAAATATGACCGCACGGCAGCTGGCGGTGGACAAGTTTAGTCGAGTAGCCAACTGACCAGTGAGGGGCGCCTGGAAAGTTTTTTTACATTCATTAATAATAATTATTATCTTCAATCATTAAAAACATATTACAATGAGGTTTATAAGCTTCAATAAGTTATTCCAAAAATTGAATTATTATTATAATGGTGAATTTTAACAAATTAATAATACCTTACTGTTAACCCTAGAAAGGAAGCGAGGAGTAAAATTTATTCTGCTCAACTTCAAACCAATTTTTCACTGAAGTTCCGACCGAACGCGCTGGCTTTCTTCAAGATATGCTTTCCTTGAGTTCGTTCCTCGGCAATGCATTTCTCTTCATGGTAGCAGGCTGCGCCTTTTTTTAATGTAAGTGTAATATATTTTTCACTGAGAAAATTATACGTCTCATTGTATGGTCTAAGTGAAATTTACTGATCGCTTCGCAGACACAATAACCGAGTGAATTATCCATAATTTTGATCAATTGATCAGTACATATGTTTATCATAAGAGATCGCCATGTTTATTATCCAAAACGAAAAAGATTAATCAAAGATAGGAGAAAACACCTTATTTGAAATGGGAGTAAAATATACTACTCGATTCCATTCATAAACTAAGGAAGAACGCTTCCATTCTAGGGTTAAAAATGTGTAGAATTATTCAAGTTTATTTCCTGGTTCTATTATCAAAATATTATTTTTTCAAAAATATTGATAGTTTTTAAAAACGATCTAAAATATCGAATTCCCAGACGGTTCGAATTTGACTATGACAAAGGTAACGCTACTGGCTGCTTAGACAGCTGTCATAGGAATCTGGGACTGCTCCTACGATCTTTAGCCGATGTGACATCACAAACGTCCGTTGCACGAACATATATCGTTTTGGCGGCAAATAAAAAGGCATTATTTAAAACGTATAATAAAAATGCTACTATTATCGTTTTTTTTTTCTTTCTTATTTTTGTTTCGACAATAATATAATTTTAAATAATAATAAAAAAAAACTGAAATTACCATATTCTTGGCATTAGGGTAAAGTCTCGTTTCTTTCATCGAATATAATAAAATGCGTGTCTCCAGACAGATTCTGCTAATGCTAGGGTAATTTTTTTCGTAGTCTTCAGACGCTACGTGTATCATTTATATTCATACATACTCTTCTATTATTCTGACATTTGACACGACCAAACTCGAGAATTTGAATTATTTGATCGTGCCATATCCTCCTCGAGCATTCACGACATTGTATACAACATGCTTTAATAAAAACTACAATGATAAAACTTTTTGTACCTTTAGCTCCGTTTTATAAAATTATACTAAAAAACGCCACTGAGGTCAAACAATAGTAATGGACGGTAAACACTGTTTAAAAAGCTGTATTAAGAACATACCGATTTTCTACAAATATGTTGTGTGACAAGCAAATTATTATGAATGTAGAAACAAGTAAATTAAGATACTTCTCGAATGACCCTCTTCGGTAAATACTCAATAGTCAAAAGGGTAGATAAACTTACCGACCAGTCCACCCTTATACCTCCCTCACACACCCTCGTCCATTCTTTATCCCCTTTCTCGGAAGCAAGCCTAGTTCTTTACTTCAAAAGGGCTTGGATCGCCCTTAAAAATTGCAAAAAATGTGAAAAGCATTCAGATGTTAAAAAAACAGTAATAATCTATGGTCGTTACCCTGATTGACATTAGCTATGGTCATGAATGTGATGTACTACTGATGTGGTCATTTTTCTATGTTTTTAGTGTAAGCAGATGTTTCTTTTCATAAAGGAGTTGTTTGGAGCATCATTTTTGAAGAGGTTTTGATGTTCAGTTTATGACTTAAATAATAATATTTTGATGATTTGTACAGCGCCGATTTTGTCAAAAATCACCTCAAGGGCGCTGCATAAGTATACCCTTTTCAAATTTTAATCATTAATTATTTTTATTGAGATTTAAAAACCTCATTTTAATATTTATTCATTGTAGAAAATAATATTAACATAACCCAAATGAAACTTGAAAACGAAAAAAAACGACAGAAAATAAAAAGATTTCAGTCGCATCTGGGACTAGAACCCAGAACCTCTGCCTATTCGGGGCAACAGCTATTATAAAGATATCGACCAATAATATGGGATTAAAAATGGAGAATAGTATTTAGAAATCTTGAATTTAAGATATGATATCGATGAAGATGACATAAATTGAATTGGTCTTATTAGCTAAGTTGGTTAAAGTATGTTGTTCGATAAACCGGGACTTTTAAACGGAATTTTCCTTAAAAATAACCAGAATGGCCTCCTGAACATCAGTCAATAACTATATGTGCAATGTATCACCGACGAGCGAGATGCCGCGTAAAAATGTACATTTAATTTATATTATGTACAGGCAGTTAATATACAGGGCCATACTTAGCTGACAGATCTTAGATTAAAACTGTTTATTAGATAATTGTATATATGTTTTCTCGCAGAAGACATAATATTGAAACACTGCGCATTGAATGTTATTTTAATTATTAATGTTCTTTTGTTCTGTTATGGGCAGTACAGTACTGGGATTTGATTACAATTTATCTTCCTAAACGCACTCCCTCATATTGGCATTCATTTTTGTAATATCCAACGAGCAACGCGCTGGACCAGTTCTTGGAATGTTTTTTTTGACATTCGGTACATTTGCCGGAATTTTACATCATCTTCGGACAGTTTCCTGGCAGCAACAAATAACCTACAATGAATATTACGTTCATTGTAGGGGTGGACCCAAAACCTCCGCCTTTTTTGTCTCATTTGAAGGAATAAATAGGATACCAGAGCCCCGTCTTCACTTGATTCCCCCGACATTTTTTGATCTTGAGTTTGACAGATCCGATAACGGTAAACATAACAGAAATCTGCAATACCGACAATTTACCGAAAATATCGCGAAACATTGCCTGCATTTTTGCAGCACCCGGTTTATGTCGATTCCCTAACGGACCATCAGACAGTGGCCTAAGATATAGTTGCTTATTTACAGTTCACGGTATTTTTGCCTGATGATATCGTCGCTTATTTACAGTTCACGGTCTTTATTGCTAATGATATCGTTGCTTAACTACAGTAACATTCGTTTTTAATTATTAATTGTTTTTGGGTTTAATTCGTGGAACTTAAATTTAATAATGTTGTTATTAAGTTCCGCAAATATTTTAGTTTTTTATTATATTGTGGCAGCTGTTTCGGCGTTCAAGTCAGTTTGAGAACGGCCTTGCATAAATATTAATTTAGATTTACATTAAATTGCTAAAAAATACATAATAACATAAAATAATACCTTGTTTATTTGCAGTAACGGTCTTTATGGCTTATAATAACGTTGCTTATTTGCATTTGACGGTCTTTATGCTTTATGATATGGTTGCTGGGAATCGGCTGTAAAAGAGCTCATGATCCATGCAGTAAATGAAGAGATTTCTGCATTTAAACATGCTATTAACGTGTTCAGTGTAAAACTCCACAGAGGTAGAAATCCATGCAATGGATTAATCAATAACATTGTACATTTTAAAGATTCACTTCTCTTGAATAAAAGAAAACATTTTCACTTAAACTAATTTACATGTCACGTGCTTCCATCCATAAATAAGTACTTTTTTCCTCGCACAGCAAAAGTGCTGCCATTTAAAAAAAAACTGCGCAATGTGCACAGCGTAAGTGCAGCAGATTTTTTGGCTCGTTTCCGTGCCAAATAAAATGCACTAATTCGACAGAAATGCTCAGTGAAAAAATCGCCAAGTCCGGGAAACGTCGCATTCTTTCGTTCCCAAACAGCTTCTGTACCATAAATCATCCTGAACATACCAGAGATGTCCCTTAATTGGCAGGCAGAACGGAAAGGCACTACCATTCGCAACCTTGTAATCCCAGATATTCAAATATTGGACATAATTGACTGTTCGGAGTAGGTACCTACTCACTTTCTTATGTAAACAATGATTTTAATTAAAATAAAGTTATTATTGTCGAAAAGAAAAGGGGCCATTTATGTTAGGATTCTTATTTGTTTGGGTTTAACTTAAATTTATTTATAATCTTCGCGCTTACAGTTGGCGTTAAATTCAATATTTTCGAAATTAAACACAGTTAGTATGTAATGCTTTTAAATATTGAGATGATTTTTTTTGGTGGGTGTACATACAGAATATAACTAACTAACTAACCACCACCCCGTTTCTCCACACGGGTAGGCAGAGTGGAAGGACCACCAAACAACTCGATCTTGGCATACACTGCTTGCTTCATTCACATTCATACATTTTCTTGTTATTCTGACTTCTGACATGGCCCTACTCAAGTATTTGATTTACTCAATCGTGCCGTGTCTTCCTCGGGCGTCCCCCATGTGAGATCGTGTGAAAAATGTTGAGATTCGCAAAGGCTGATGTAAGCATAATGCGTAAGATTAAGAAAAGGACACTTAGATGGTTCGGGTATGTAGAGCGAATGAACGAAGAAAGGAGTGTAAGGAGAATATATGACGCGAATGTGAATGGAAGAAGAAGCCAGGGAGGTCCGAGGAAGACGTGCCACGATCAAGTTAATCAATTACTTAAGTCGGGCCATGTCAGAAGTCGGAATAACAGAAGAGAATGTATGAAACGATGTATGAATGTGAATGAAGCAAGAAGTGTGTGTCAAGATCGAGTTGTTTGGCGGTCCGTCCTCTCTGCGTACCCCTGCGGGGAAACGGCGTGATGGTTAGTCAGTTAGTTAAGTATACTTTATTGCGTATACGCAAAAAATATTCTGACTTGAATTTGTGTCAATGCAAAGGACCACAGTTCAAGTCGGCCAACGGCCAAAATCAGAGGATACCTGTATGACGCGCAAATTGATGGAAAAAGAATTTGCGGATTTACCGGATAGATGTATGACAAGACATGCACGCTAGGACAGGGTTGTGCAGCATTCCTTACGTATATTGGTTTAAGTGATTGTAACTGTTAGGTCAATCGGGATCGTAAAAATATAGAAATATTGACGTAGTTAATTGTCGTTTTATCCGGTAGTCATTTATTAACTGCAGGGAGGAAGCAAAGTGTTCTAGGAAAAGTAGATATTTTAAAGTGGCACATAAAATAGTGGGTAATTAATTATGATGGCGCTCGCGAGAGGAGGGAGGCATCCCTGAGGAATTTAGGGGCGAATTCCTATTCCGCCCTGTACACTGCCTAGTAGTGCCTAGGTACCCTGGAAGTGGAAAGTCGTCACGAGGAATATCACCTATGGATTACCTAGACTTCTCAACATTATCGCATTTGTTATTTATGTAGGTGCATTTCAATTATTTATGGCATTGCTGCAATGGTGGTAGATACTCTCAGTATCGCCCTGGTGAAAGACCACCGTTCAGAATTGAAACGTTGCTTGAAATGGCTTTTAGCCGTGTTTGGTGACCAGATCTGAATAGCCAGATATTTCCCCACCTTCCTCTTCCCCTTCTCCTTCCCCTCCCCAATACCTTCAGCCACACAACATTCCCAAATCGGGGATGCCATAGTCTCACTGGCTCCTGACAGTTGGGAGCAGTAGGGACTCTTGTGCGGTATTCATATAAAAAAAAACTTTCTCTCACGGTGCTAGAAAATTCCGCCAGCTACAGTCCGGTACACTCAGTGTACAGTGTAAACATTTATACTTCAGTGATTTTTAAGTTGGATTAAAATGAATTGTTCACATATATTACTTATGTAAATAATTTAATTAATAGTACATTAAAAAATCATAACAACGTATTCGTGTGGTAAACGAGGAAAAAGCATAAAACGCATTATACATGTACGTCCGTTACTGCCGGCAGACCGACGGTTACTACTGACGACCGCGCTTCGTGGCACGTCGAGCGAAACCCCGCACCCCTCGTACTTACTACCGCACCATTCGACAAATTAACAACGTACGCAAACACACGTAAATATTGACATTTTTTTTCTCAATTTCTCGAAAAACATGGAGGTATATCTATAATATGAACTCTGTGTTTATTAAATTTATAGAGATATTTAAATAATTAGAAACATGCCAACTCAGTTGACAGCACCGGAAAGAAAATCTCACTTGAAATGTTTCATTTTTATTATAAAAAATAATTTTCTAAAGTCATGGACACTATATTATAGTATTCTGTATGTCCCGATGAGGGAAGCTTCGCTTCCGAAACATGTTGATATTTACATATTAAACAATCGTGTAAACAAAGTATTTCATTGTAATGTTATTAATAGATAAAAAATTATAATAAACATATTGACATTTCTTTTCACATATTTACATAATTCTACAGCAACACATTACTTCAGTGCCAACAGGTATTTTAAATCAAATTTATATAAAATCAATCAGATTCTGGTACTGAAATAGTTTATTTAAAAATACATAAAACTGCCACATTTTTAGTTTTAGCCCACTCTCTGATGGTCCGGTAAGGAACGAACATTTCAGTCGTTAATGCAGACACTGCACTGAAAGTAAGGTAACGGTTTGCAACGCAGTCCATTGTGGGACTTTTCTGCGCAGTGTCTCCGGTAGCGAGTGAAAAGTTCGTTCCTCACCGGACCAGCAGCCTTAATATGACAATAATTAATACTACTCAAGTGTGGGTACCTATATGACACGTAAGTGGATGGATGAAAAAGTAGGTGACGCTGCAGGAAGCTTAAGTTTGTACACCTGTAATGGAATAATGCATATTATTTAAATGTAATAGACCGATTGCTGCATAAATGAGATCCCTGATGCGTGTGTGTGGTAAAACCAAAGATTGCAAAGGCTAATATAAGCGAAATAACTAAAGTTAAGAAAGGAACGCTTACATGGTTTGGGCATGTTGTCCGGATGAACGTAGAAGGGAGTGTAAGGAGAATTTATGACACAAAAACCAATGTAGAAGAAGTCGGAGATGTCCGAGGAAGACATGGCGAGTCAAGTGAATCAAATACTTGAGTCGGACCATAATAATAAGAATAAGAGTAAATTTCTATAGCGCAGTTTTGTGAAGGTTCACCTCAAGTGCGCTTTATACTAACTAACCTAACCTAATATAATTGTAAAATAACAGATGTACTACGTAGTATATCTGTTATTATATATATGCAAATTAAAACTATGATATAAAATATTCATGAGCAAGTATTATAAAATAACAATTTAGAAACTAAGGATGTAAATAATCTAATATAAAGTAGGTACAAATAACAACAGAGCAAGACAAAATTATATACATGGTTTTTCACTGAATACTAATGGAATTAAATAACTAGGGGAGAAAACCGCAACTAAATAAGTTATGTAGGATTAACAGAAAAAATGTCCTGAAATTCTGTTTCTATGGGCCATTTGGTAGTCCATCCTCCCTGCCTACGGTCAGTTAATCAGTTAGTAATTACACCATGAAATGGTTTGGTTATTAATTGACAAAACATTGTAATTTAATCCTCTTTCAACAGGTTGTAGAAATTGGCGACCAGCCGTACCCCACTGCACAGATAAGTTTAGTAATGGTACATATTATTTAATTAGGCACAACACATAAACAATTATTTTTGTATAAAGAACCTTCAAATTTTAATCCTCTCACAACAGTTTTAGAATCGCCTGAATCCGTTGGGCAGATTTTTGTCTAATGAACTTCGGTCCCACGGGATCATAGTTTGGGACCTATTTCCTCTCTGTCATATATCCTACCCGACTATCCTCCCGATTGACTTCCTAACAACGAACATCTCATGCACCTACCACTCTCCAGCCCATAACGCTAATGGCAGTCTTGTTCACACGTGGTTTAAACTTACACGTGTCTTAGCGCCCGGGGTGTCAACTGAACATGGCAAATCGTTGAAACAAAGGACTTAATAATAATTGGATGATTTTAATAGCGCCATTTTTGTGAAAAATCGCCTCAAGGCTCCTATACAAATATTTTTTTCCAATCCTCTATCTTATCACTAACTATAGATAATCTATTATTATGACATTTATGACTTATGGCTAACATGCATTCACCGGTTCATCGATGTGTAATATCTAACTATATGTACAATGTAATTTTACCAATTAACGTAATGCCGCTTTAAAATACACATGTTATTAATTTCATGTAGGCGGGTAATATTATACAGGACCATACTCACCTGGCAGGTCACTTAAGATAAACGCTGTTTATTAGCGAAATTTGTACAAAAGTACAACCTTCATACATACGAGTATATCGATCATAGAAACGTAAAAAAAAAGTTGACTGCTAAAATATTTATTTTTATTTTCAGAGCTTTTTCAAATTATTAATTGGAGGAAAAACTATTTAATAAAAAAACCTAATGACAATCATAGAAAATGTATTTGTACTTTTAAATATATCTATGTGTTTAAAAATCAATGTAAGTTTGTTTTTTTGTCCTCCACGTTCTCGAAAATTACTGGACCGGTTTCGCTGTAAATAGCACAGTTTGTTTTTATTAGTGCCGGGAAGGTTTAGAAAGTAGTTTGAATGAAATCCAATAGGAAAACTATAACGTTTTAAAATTAGTATGAAAAACATCAAACCCGCCATGTTTTATTTAGGTTAGCCCATAGATATACCACTCTGGTTAGTCACAGATTGCATATTCAAAAGAAGAAGGTTTTTTTGGGTAGAATATTTTCAAAATGGAAACCACGACTGGGTACCCATTTAAGAACTTTATGATTTAGATGTATATTGAAAAAATAAACGTTTGGAATGAAATAAAATATTCAAATGAATGTTTCTTTATTTGGAGATAGTTACTTTCGCTGTCAAATCAATTATGGCACCCTAATGACAAGCAAGAATCCACAACTTCATAACTTTATTCCAAATCCCGAGCAAGGTCGGGTACACATCAGCTGGATCTAAATAAAACATTAACTTTTCTGTAAAATAATAATGTACAATCTTTATGTTTTTAGACGGAGCTAATTTAATTAAAGCATTTTATTAGAATCCAAAAAACACGATTTTCGCAATAATAGTTTGTTTGCTTAATTTGACAATTTTGAAGATATCTATCGAATAAGTTATTTATATAGGTTGAATTAATGGATTATTTGTATAGTTCTATTTCTTCGAAAAATCACAAAATGATGTTTCACAAAATGAATTAAATGAAAACAACCGAAGAAGTTGGAATATTTTTTATATCGTGTGTTTGCACGACTAAATTATTAACAAATATATAAATTTTTTTTGGAAAATTTTATTTATTTGCTAATAAATTTTCTTGGTAGACAAAGAAGAAATAAACTAATTAGAAACACTACAGAGCTATAAGATGTATACCAAGGAAAGGCAAACATACAAGAATCAATCGAATGAGAGAAGACTTTTAATGGATTCGAATAAAAAAGAGACTGCCATACAATGTGTCAATTTTTAAACAAAACATTCTGAATATTCAAACACCAAAATATTTTATGGTTCAAATCGTTTTCAATAAAATTGTACATAATTTTAAAACCAGAATTGTAAATAGAATTTAGATTACCGCATATGAGAAAAACAAAATCACAGAACTGCATCACATGGCATGATGAGATGCCTGAAAGTCTGAAGAATCATTGAATTTTAAAAATAATTGTTATACAAACTGCAGTTAACTATCAAAAATTAGACTTGTCCAAATTCAAATACATATTTGGTAAATTCTACTGCGTGCAATTATTCGAGTATTTTCTTATTCATTTGACTGACGTTTTCGCCGACAATGTATACATTATTGACATTTACTAAAAATGTTATGTATTATTCCGGGCCAATCAAAATACAGAAAAATTCGATAATCTCTGAGTAGTAAAATGTGGACATGTCTAGTTTTTATAGTTAACTACCGAAATGAACGTATTACTTTATATTAAAGGTGTACAGCCTATAACGGCTAAAAAGCTGTGCCTACCTTTCATCGTGCCTGAATTTGCGACAAAAATACATTTTTCCACAAATTTCTTATGTCATGATCGTCCTATTGTAAGAAATTGTTTTTGCTAGGCTAATAGAATTTTTTTAAATGAATATAAATCAATTTTATAATGTTGTTATTAAGTTCTGCAAGTAGTTTTAGTTTTTATTTTTGTTTCAGCTGTTGCAACCCTTACATAGAAAGAAAGGGTCTTCGATTAAATTTACTTGAACAATTAGAAATTAATAAACGAACGTTTATATAATGTTTACGTCAAATGTAAGTTTTATAATGTTTACGTCAAATGTAAGTTTTATAATGTTTACGTCAAATGTAAGTACCTATTTTATTTAAGATTAATATATACTTATTAAACCAAAAAGAAAAAGAAATGTTTATATGTATTACTATTAGGACTAATTAATTTTTGTAGAACCTGCAGACAAGCTGTCATGTGACCGCTTTGCAGGACTACATATTTTGCTCCTTTCTTTATTTTACCATGCATGTATTTATGTTTTTGGATGAATAAATAAATAAAAAATAAAAAAACGAATGATCCTAATATAATATAGTTAATAAAGTAAGGAAAATTAGATATTCGCCGCTTCTAAGTATGTTCACATTACCAAAACAATATAACACATTTAAATAAATCAATTTAGAAAACATTATCAGTTAAATGCCTCACAGAATAGAGAATTTGAATTGTTTTCTAACTATGACGGCCTCTATGGTTGAGGGGTGTGGCTCTCGACTACGAATCCGAAGGTCGCGGGTTCAAATCCCGGTGTGCTCAAGTAAATTTTATTTAATTAATTTGTACTGTTTCAAAATTTATTCATTTAAAAATAATAAAGGTATAGTATATTTTGCGCACGTTCCAGAGTGGAAGATACTCTCAGTATCGCCGCGGTGAAAGACCGCCATTCGAAATAGAAACGTTGCTTGAAATGGCTTTTAGCCGTGTTTAGTGACCAGATCTGAATAGGCAGGTATTTCCCCATCTCCCTCTTCCCCTTTTCCCTCCCCTTCCTAATACCTTCATCCTCGCAACATTCCCCAACTGGGAATGCCATAGTCTCACTGGCTCTAGACGGTTGGGAGCAGTTGTGTGATATTCATATAATTTATTTTTTTTAAATCGGTTTTAGCGATAATAAATCATTATT
>JAHDVE020006687.1:0-60356 GCA_022606495.2 Halesus radiatus
AGTCTAATCTAGATAAAAATGTCCATTGCTCACGCTGATTCTCGAAACAAATCGATCTGAAATAGGGGTCTCGACGATTTTATTAATGTATGTATTTGAATAGTTAATCTAATTTGGGGACCTTATAAAATGTTATGTATTTACCAAACTTGATCATAATATTCATACCTAATTAATTATTGGAATTCGTCTCAGCAAGCAATATTATTGTTTTACAGATTTAGTCAAACAAATTTTCAAAATTCCTTCACGGCGGTTGCGGTTTACTTACTTCGCAATGCATGGTCATTAAATTATGCAACAAAAAAATTTTACCTTGTGTCTCTAAGAAAATTCATATTTGCATTACTAGCATTAGCAGTGGCCTTATCTCGATGATTGTTGACACCGGCAACACTGCGAAGGCTTAGGCGATATACGACTCCCAGACAATGGCAAGACTTAAACCGATCCCACTGTTGCCTATCGATGTGAATCAGTCAAAAGATCCGAATGATACAACAATTTATTTTTAGGTGTAATTCATTTGGTTGCATTTTGTTACGTGTTTCCCCGCGGCAAGGCAACGCCGTAGAAGACAGGCGAGACCTCTTTATACAATGCTCACCCAAGCGAGAAAACACGAAACTCCACGACGGCCGATACATGAAAAGCCACCGATGAGGAATGACCAACATGCGCGGCCCGACTGACGTACCAAGTGACAATAATCATCGCTCACGAAAGACGGAGAAAACTCTAAACGAATCTCATTAATAATAGTACGCCGAAATGGCGGAACGAATTGAACGTATTATCGCACTGCAAAAACGCAAAAGGCGCAATTTAATGTGGCCATCGTCACCTGGGCGGCCTCGAACAGCCTAATGGCAAAAGTGACTTCGATTCGGGAAGCTGCGAGTTCAAGTTCCGCTGAAGAGAAAATATATATCTTAGGAGTTGGGGACTAAGTTTCCATCTCCTTTAATCGTATATTTTGACCAGGGTCAGGTATCAGAACGTAGAACGTAGAGCGTTAAGAAAACGTAAGATATTTAGACCCCTGTCAGTTGTTCGTTAACGTTTCAACATTGAATAGCTAAGATGGCTGAATCTCAAAAAATGGCTTTACAGTTCTCGTGAGCATAAATATGTACCTTTGATAAATAATTCAATGTTCAACCACAATAGAGACAGAACTACGCTTGTCGCGTTATAGGTATCTAGTTATCTACTCGTGCTGTAACCGTGCCATTGGAGTTAAGTATTTGTTTCTAAGTCGTAGATTCGAGTAGGTAGATTCGGAAGTTTCGCACTAAACGGTGTACATATCTGCGTTTACCTACCTAATACTGATAACATACGCGCATGCGCGAAGGCATAATATTCGCTTATTTGATTGCTCCATCATATCTATCCGCCTACGGGACATAACAACTCATCACCTCATCGCTCACTCATCACAGTCCTCACTGACCAACATGGTACTTACTTAAAAATACTTTTATCTGCGTGAATTTACTGTGTACAGTTTTCAGCAGATAACTGAACTCGGTGATGGTAGTGGCTGTTTCTAAGTAGGTACACTGGGTACAGTGGGTACAATAGCGATTACCCGCGGCGTGAACTGCTGTTTATCAACGTAACAAGTGTACAATATGTTTCTGTATCATTGCTTCCTTTTTTGGAAAATGCGCTTTTTTATACAATTAGTATCTGCCATTAACTGTAACAGCAAATTTCCTGTTTCCTTTCAAAGATATACAAAATGATAAAATAGCTTTAAAACCCAATTAAAACTGCATTTAAAGTAAATAAATGCTAGTCATAAACTAGCATTAAATAATAAATAATATATAATACACTATATTGTAGTTCTCGTATCACAATCTTGTCATTTTCCTCAGAGGCCATAGACATCACATAGATACATACAGCTTGACACGCTTAACTTTACAGTCAGTGGCGTGGCCACCGTAAATATTGGTGATACCAATACAAAACATATCCCAGATTTTTTTTTTATATGAATACCACACAAGAGTCCCAACTGCTCCCAACCGTCTGGAGCCAGAGAGACTATGGCATTCCCATTTGGGGAATGTTGTGAGGCTGAAGGTATTGGGGATGGGAAGGAGAAGGGGAAGAGGAAGGTGGGGAAATACCTGGCTATTCAGATCTGGTCACCAAACACGGCTAAAAGCCATTTCAAGCAACGTTTCAATTCTGAATGGTGGTCTTTCACCAGGGCGATACTGAGAGTATCTTCCACTCTGGGCACTTCCAGATTGGAAACAAAAAACGTTTTCTTAGTATTCCAATTAAATTAGTGCTTTGAAAAATATTTTCTTTATTAATTGGGCACTATCATTATAAACAAAATTTTATTAGAGTACGATAACCAAACAAAAGAAGTAAACAACATTCATCGTTATTTTAACACAACTAGTGGCAGCTTGTCCAACACTGAAATAACAAATTATCGTTTGTTTTTAAAAGTTTTTTTAAAGTCCACGATTACCAAAACCTTGAGAATAATGCTTCGTGCATCACTTTTCATAGGTTTTCCTATTTCGTTCACTTTATGTCATAAAACAAAAACATTTCAGTTTGAAGGAGCCCATTTGAAAATATTTTACAAAAACATGGCGTCTTCAGTTCCTTGAGATTATTTGAAGATAACCGTGAAAACTGCATATCTACACTGGTATTACTTGGAATGTTCCGGGGACATACGAAAGTTTTAAAAACAGTGTTCTTTTATAGAATGTTTAGATTGTAATATAATGTTTCCAACAACAGCCTTCCCAATGTTGTATCCCCCGTCCTGACAGCTGACAATGGCTTGTTTCTCTAACGACCTCACGGGCGGCGCGGCCTTCCGCCCACGCCTATCTTCTAAGATAATATTTATGGAATTCCTCTGTCCTCACCCTGACCACATCGGTCCTCGTCTTTTTTATACGTTTCGGAATAATCCGTGTATATTGAGTGGATTCTTATCCCGATGAAGATACGATTTGTCTTAAAAACTTTTTTTTTTGCCTTGCTTACGTAGGTAAGACAAAGTAAGCTTGAAATAATATGTTTTGCGTGTATTTGTAGTGTGTATTTTTACGTATAATAGTGCTAGGATTAGCTATTATCGATTCCTATCTCTGTATTTATTCAAGTATTATATTGCTGGAGGGAGATTCCGGGGAATATTGGTGAATGAAGGATGCTGTAGAGGAAGACGCCGAACTTCGTTGCTTCAAAATCTACGTGACTGGTAGTTCTTCAGAGGTTCAGTCAACCTCCGACAGGAGTGGACTCCCGACGAAGAAGAAGCAATATTTGTCTTGAGATAAAGGAAACCACGAAATCCTATAAGTCTAAAACAGTGATGCAGAACCTTTTTGGCCGGAAGGCCGATAAATTCATTTTTAATTTATTTGCGGGCTTCAGCGGGCAGGGTACCCATAGCTGTGGGTACCTTGCCCCCTGTAAGCTTCAAGCTTGACATGGTTAAATGAGAAGGTTTAAAGGTAGGGGTAGGGGCAGGGGCAGAGGTAGAGGTAGAAGTAAAGGAAGAGCTAGGAGAAACACATTACAACCTCAAAGTTTTACCCCAAACCATTCATAACCCCGGGCAATGCCGGGTATTTTATTAGATCTAAAACAAAAGTGACACTTTCAGTTGGCTTTAGGCGAGTTCAATTATTATTTATAGGACAATGCATAACCATGCCTGTAAGAAATATTATTGTAATATGATGTCATTGACGGTACTGTTGGAAATCATAATTATCATAAAACGGAGGGTGCGGTCGGTCATACTGAGTGTCTTGGTAAATAATAACAACCAGCACTAAACACTAGACAACAATCTCTTCAATAGTTTCTGCACCGATGAAAATTTTTATTGAAATTTAGGTTGCGTTGTTTCAACCCCGGTAACTTTATAAGACCGAGTATCTGCGCCATTTTTTTTTACGTGTGAATGGTCTCCGTTAAATACAGATTCTCGGTCTGTTTTAGCGTTTGATCAAATTTTAATTCAGTCAAGCATAACGGCCACGCTGCTATGCTTGACGGCTGATCACAATTTGTTCAAAAGCTGAGACGGGTTCAGAATCTTCGGTTATCGGGGACTATTTTGTCAAAAAATTAAAATGACATTAATCATCGATTGGTCGTATAATATGTACGATTATAAAAAAAGTATATATTAATACAAATTAAATTTAAATAATTTCGTATAAAATGTTCATAATAAATAATAAATTCATACATTTAAACAACACAAGTACACACACGCTTTACACGACAACGTAATAACATATATTTATAAACCATACGTACACGATATAGCAAGCAATCCATTAGCTGCGAGGGGAACAATTTATTTACTTGCCTTCAGGGGGGGGGGAGCAAAAAGAACGAAGCCTAGGTGTATTTTAAAAAATGACTCCTTCTGAAGTTAAATGAACAAAATAATGAAAGTTTTTAAATTAGCTATTTTAATTTTTTTATTTAAAAAAATATGTATGAAAATCGTCAATCAAATGTGACGGGAGTTTAAAGATCCCATCCTTAGTCGTACGACAATTGCACCAATATTAAAGTTTCTTCACTCTTCAGGCAGGACTTCAACAAACGTTTTCCTACAAACATAAATACTTTGTACGAATAGTTGCATACTTTGTTTTTCGCGTTCCTCGTTATATGAGTATTGAAAACAAAGGAACAGCTATTACATAAATTGAATACGAATGGCATATCATAGTAATGAAACCGTAGTAGTGATTCAACTGTCAATATTATTAGAATATGAAGACAAATAAATTGTGCCGATTCAAAGAGTGGATCCACAGTAAGGTCTATTGTTCTGGGACTCAATCAATTTATGTTCACATTCGACTGAGTCATTTGGGCTTTATTGCCAATTTCTTATCAATTGTCTTCGATTGACTGCCCACAGAATGGGTTGATACCATTTCATGAACGCACGCAACACTGCTTTATCTGAAAAATTCTAAGTGCGTATGGCGCGCATTCTTACTGCTTTGTTTGTAATATGTTTTATTCAGTCTAGGGGCTATATATATTACCAATAAAATTATAAGATTGAAATACATACAGTATTATATACATATTACTATTTAACGATGGCAGAAAATGGTTTAGGTGTGGTTAAAAATTGCACACATATTATTTCTGAATACAGATAAAACTAAATTTTTAACTTTTAGAATATCAAATAATCTATTACCTTTACAACACAGTCTCAAACTGCGCAGCTGTAACTCATTTACCTCATGTACTTGCCCTTCTATAAATAGAGTTGAACATATAAAATATACTGGTATACACTAGAGGTGGGCGTTTCAGTTTCATTTACAAAATAACCGAAACCGTTTCGGTTTCTCAAAATAAACGGTTTCTAGAAACCGTTTAAAAATAACGTAATTTTGTTTTCATATACATAAATATAAAATAAATAAAAGTTATCGTCTGTTATAATTACGTTGAATGATAAAAAGTAATATATGTAGGTTGTTTAGATAATATAAATCATAGGCTTCATGGCTTCCTATTAAAAATATATATATGAACTTACCAAAATGTGAGGACGGGGTTGGGGTCAACTTTAGCGATAATTTAAAATAAAGTCAATCACAAATAAGGCCACAAAAGTATGCACACACTCTGATAATATTATATACTTCAATTATAATAACGGCCAACTGAGATTCAATATTAGTACTACAGCATTCATTTATATTATTATTACATCACTTTATTTTTGGGTTAAATATTTTAAGTTAACTATTTCTATGAGTTTTAAAAGATTCAAAATTTATTAATTTTTTTTTTTTTTTATATGAATACCTCACAAGAGTCCCAACTGCTCCCAACCGTCTGGAGCCAGTGAGACTATGGCATTCCCATTTGGGGAATGTTGTGAGGCTGAAGGTATTGGGGAGGGGAAGGAGAAGGGGAAGAGGAAGGTGGGGAATACCTGGCTATTCAGATCTGGTCACCAAACACGGCTAAAAGCCATTTCAAGCAACGTTTCAATTCTGAATGGTGGTCTTTCACCAGGGCGATACTGAGAGTATCTTCCACTCTGGAACGCGCAAATATACTATATATTATTTTTAAATGAATTAATTGTGAAACAACACAAATTAATTAAATAAAATTTATTGCGCACGCCGGGATTTGAACCCGCGACCTTCGGATTCGTAGTCGAGAGCCTTACCCCTCGACCATGGAGGCCGTCGATTAATATTCAAGAACATCAGTTGCTCGACTTTTTTAGATTTTAATCTTGTTCTTCTGTCACTTAAAATTAATCCTGTCTTTGAAAACATTCGCTCACAGGGAACTGACGTCGCCAAGAAGTTACATTTGTTGCGGAATATTTTGGATAGATTGGGGTACACATATTGATTTTGTCTCCACCATTTTAATGGGTTATTTTGTCGTGGCAATAAGGGCTCTTCCAAAAACATTATCACTTCTCGTGATGATTTGGAATACGAGGAACTGGCGATGCTATGGTGTTCACAATCAGTATCAAAGTCAAATAGAATTCACAGTTCGTGACGTTTTGTGGGGGTAATATTAACACATTGTGGTATTATCTAAACTTCTCCCGCTTCTGCATCTAAGAGTTCAATGACTAAATCGATAGCTTTCATCTTAGCATTCTCAGCCTCTGACGTTCTTTTAAATGCACGCGCTTTGAATCTCGGATCCAATAATGTGCACAATGCTAAGGATTCATTTTGATCAATGTCGTCGAATCTATCATTTATTCCTAATATTAATTTTGCCAGGACTTGTTTTGCTTGTGCACCTAAAATTTCTTTCTATAAAATTCCACAAACTTTCAATAGGCCCGATGTTAAAACAATAACAAGACTGGCAGTCATGTATTTTCCCCGCTGATGTTTTTCGTAACCTGCTCAAACGGTTCCAAAATCTCGATTAATTGCTTGCACAGTTCCCAATCTTCAGATGCAAGACACGGTAGATTTTTGTTAATTACCGCTATCGTACATTGTACAGGTTCTTGAAGCTCCGATAAGCGTTTTAACATATAATATGTTGAATTCCATCGTGTCGGAACTTCTTGCAGTAACTTCTTTGGTTGTACAACTCCCGAATTTAATTGATATTTTAACACATTTATCGTAATGCAATGACAACAAATTATTTGACACATATTTTCTGCTGGGTAAAGTGTATGATGGAATTACACCAGCTATCAATTTGACGAAACCACCAGCTATCAATTTGACGAAACCGCTATCTTCAACCATGCTGAGGGGTTGAAGATCTTCTATAAAGTGGCCCATAACCAAATCGTCAATTTGTTTTTTTTTTCCTGCGAACTAATGTTTTTTGGAATAAAAGGCATAATATTTTGCTGGGTCGTTTTTCCAAGAGAAAAACCTGAAGTGCTGGCTATGACCTGTGATTTTTCAACTGGCTGAGCTGATAATTCAGAAGCACTCACACTCACACTTGTTTGATCACTTTCGGTTATAGTTTGACTAGCCACTCTAGCCAGCGGAAGAATCACATTTTGCCGACCGGAGATTTCCGAATTGAACAAAGTTAAATGTACCAGGGGATGTTTTCTCTTTAGGTGTATTTTCAAATTAGACACAGTAGATTTAAATGAAATGCGCGTCTTACATATATTATACTAGGCAAAATCATCCCCAACAGTTTCGAAATGTGTCCATAGAACACTAACCTTTCTGCGTTTATGCGACGACATCATAGAAGTAGGTAAAATAGTCTTGATATAATAATAGCAAAAAATTATAAAACTGAACGACGGCACTTGTCAATGTTCGCGTTAATACAATTTTTCGCATACTAAACTGACAAAATGTTCAAATATTAAATCTCCCCAAATAATATACTTTATGACTGCATGTATGGATTGAAAAGGGAATCTTCCAGAATGATCTAAAAATCGAAACAATAATAAGCAATCCTTGTTCTTGCGTATTCCGATATCACCTAAAATGTGGCACTGAACAATCGAAGATTTTTATTTTCCCGGTGCCATATTTGATATTACCAAAATGCTCTGGCCCTTTTTGGAAAGATAATATTGATTATCTGCAACATTTTATTATTATTACTTACTCGAGACACGCCATAAACAGATCTGTCGGCTTTTTTGTAAACATTCAGGTTTGAATTACCTAGCCAGATTAAGTAAAGGCGAATAGTAAAAATTAGAACGTTTTGTTTAATGAGCCACAATTCACTACGGTAAATAGTTTAACCTTTTTTCTACGTTACTAACATTAGCTGGTGGTGGTTCATTATATTGTATTTCATGAACACTCTCTTTTTACTTCAGAGATGGATTGCACTCGATGAAGTACGTACCCACGAAAGGAAAAGATATCGCATCAAAAGGAACCGTGTTTGCTTGAGAATATATTTTTTTTATCACTAGGAGGTCTGCCGTTTCTGTACATTACAATTTTTTTTTCTTCTAGTCTAAAAAACACTTACATTCTTATTATACGCGAATATACGGCATTTATTACTACGCTAACTAATTAACCATCATGCTTTTGCTCAGCAGGGATAGGTAGAGAGGATAGACCGCCACACAACTCTGTCTCGGTATAGACTCCTTGCTTCATTCACATTCATATATCGTATTATAACCTACTCCAGTATGTATTTGCTTCACTTGATTATGTCATATATTCTTCGGGTGTCACCGACTTCTTATACCATTATCTTCCACGCCATATATTCTCTTTATACCTCTCTTCGGTCATCCGTTCAACGTGCCCAAAACATCTAAGAGTCCTTTCTCAATCTTAACAATTACCAAGAAAATAGTTATCATTCCCATAATTTAAATTCATAACCATGAAAGATAAAAATAATACCATGGTTGTAGGACAAATTGATTTTGCTAGATTCGTACTTATCTGCAATTCTGAAATACTAAAACAACTAAAAAAACAGCTAAAATCCTTATAAAATTATTTTTAGAAGTTGATGTCCACGAAAAATTAAGGTAAAAAGTAGATTCCAAACTCGAAAACGTTGGAAACCATTCTATCGTGGTTATTAAATCACAACATTTCGCGGTGAACGATGCGGCGAAAGCGTTTGTTTGCAACGGGTCACGGCAAATATCGCATGGCGTTGCAGTCGGGCGTTTAATTTTATCGAAGCCGTTTTTCGAAGCCGTTTTTCAAATAAGCGTTTCACGAGAAAGCGTTTTACAAGAAAGCGTTACGGCATTTCGCGTTTAGCGTTGCGGGCGGGCGTTGCGGGAGGGCGTTACATTTTTTAAAGCGTTTTGCCGCAACGGTCAGAAACGGGGTGTCGGGAAAAAGCGTTTCACGCGATAAGCGTTCGTTTTCAAACGGTTTACGACGGTTACGAGTTTAGTAAATGTTGCGGGGAGCTGTTTTAAATGTTTCGTGCGTAATTCTCAAGCGAATTATCCTCTACTGGAATCATTTCGCGCGGGTTTATTGGAGACGTAGTTACAGATTTTTTAAAACGGTTTTTCTAAAATCCTCGAAACGGTTGCAACCGTTTCCTAACTTAAACGCTTTAATAAAAACGGTTTTACGTTTTTTTACTCACCTCTACTTGTTACCACTTGTGCGATAAAGTTCTTGCGCGCGGCGGTGCTTTTTGGGACGTGTCTTGTCTCGCATCTCGCATCTCGCATCTCGCATCTCGCATCTCGCATCTCGCATCTCGTCGTCGTTGTAAGATGGTGTGTTTGTGCAGAGATGTGAAGACGTCTCAATAAATATTTGTACATTCTATAACGGTATACAAATTAAACGAGGTTCTCAAGTTAAAAACAAATTCTCTAACAAATTAATGCCGCTTTATATTATTACGTAAGGATTGATGACTGGATACAATCTGTATTCCAGAAAGTGTACAGATGTCCCAATTAACGAATCGCCACAAAGAAAAAAGGTTTCTTGAATTTTGGGAATTGTAATGTAATGTAACCTAGGGAAATAATTGAAGCTACGGATACAAATTTAGACAGTACTCTTACTCACTTATTCATTTAATCATTGCGTACGTTTCTTACCACAGTAAGGCCACTCTCTGACGGTCCGGTAGGGAATCGACATAAACCTCATGCGTGATTCCGACAGGGCACTGCGCCATAAATTTCAATGGGCACTAGCTCACGACTCTGGGGGGGGGAAGCGGGTACTTCTGTTGTACCACAAGCGGGACAACAATTCAGTAGCTTCTCGGTAAACACGCATCCAGTATACTCGTATCTATGCACTGCGTTTCGATCGTTTACGCGTCATTTATCCTTTGAGTTCAAACATGGAGAGGGATATGAATTTTCGGCTAATAATGGAGGTAGAGAAATATGCATGCCTTTATAACTATAAATTACCGGCATATACTTTAAAGGTTTATTAAAACTCTTTCCTCAGCATTAACGCAGTCCCTCATATTGGTATTCATTTTTGTAATATATGGAGCAACGCGCTGGACCAGTTATTGAAATGTTTTTTTTGACATTCGGTACATTTGCCGGAATTTTACATCTTCGGACAGTTCCCTGGGATCAACAGATAACCTACAATAAATATTACGTTCAATGTAGGAGTGGACCCAAAACCTCCTCCTTTTTTGTCTCATTCGAAGGAATAAATAGGATAGCAGAGCCTCGTCTTCACTTGATTCCCCCGACATTTTTCTATCTTGAATTTGACAGATCCGATAACATTCGGCGGTAAACATAAAAGAAATCTGCAATGCCGACAGTTTACTGGCGGCTACAAATCACTGCAGACCCGTCAGAGAGTCGATGGAGGAAATATTGCGAAACATTTTCTGCATTTTTGCAGCACCCGGTTTATGTCGAATCCGGACTACCGGACCGTCAGAGAGTGGCCTAACTTGTAGTTAAATGTGCGTAAGGTCGATCAAAATATTATTTTGTTTTTTGTTTTATGTCTTATGTTTATGTTTTTGTTTTAGTTTTTTTTCTAAAGAAATTACTTGGTAATTTGACATCATATATTTTGTTATAAACCACTAATTTATTGTATTTAAATAATACAGACTTATCGTATATGTAGGTACAGAAAAAGAGTGAGGGACGATAATTAAAAAAGAGAAAGTAGAGGGAAATAATGAAGTCATTAAGACAATCCTATAATGATTTATAAAAGATTTAAAAAATAGACTACACATAATAATAATCAAATGGGTGAGAGAGACAACATAAGACAGGTATCCATGACGACATATGAGGGAAAGTTAATAATTGAATGAGGAAGGATTCACAGGAAACAATGAATTTAAAATCGGACTACAGGATAAATTTCTTTGATTATTAAGTGACTAAGTAAGTAACTGAAAATTTTATTGAAAGATTTTTTAATTTATAGTACTTCTAAATTGTAATTCTAATCTAATTCCTATACCGTTTTTATGCAAAAGACTAGTCCCATGGCTTTATTGAAAGTATGGTTACATTACATTACGTGCTGTTTTTCCCATATAAAAAGCAGGACAATCATTGTAGCTAATTTTTCACTTGTAGCAAACACTTTGTGGGTTTACATAATTATAAATTAAAATAAAATAACTTAGATTGAATACCACTTTTTATTTTTATATGTTAATCAATATGTTTTTGTATAACCCTGATGAAAGTTCGGCTGAACTGAAACCGGCTGGTTAACATATAAAAATAAAAAGTGGTATTCAAACTAAGTTATTTGATTTTAATTAATTGTAGCTAAGTTTATAAATACCAGAGTGGCTTAAATTATCGTCGTTGTCTTTGGTATAGATTAAAATTTCCAAGGTTATTATTTGTGTAAAGGCCGGTTTGATATCTGAAAGAAGGTTCTTAAAGGGAACAGCTGCGGTGCCTGTTTCATACAAAACTGAATTTTGGATTGGAGGCCAAAATACCCATCCAAACGGAAGATAAAAATACATATCGGAAACATCGTTAATGAAGCTCAATCCTTTCGTTACAACAATATTAAATGAGAAGTCAACTTTTGTTTAGACGTTTCCAATTAGTATCAAATAATATTGGTTTATTTCGTCTTCTCCATTCTTGCCATCCAATTAGAATAACTAATTTATATATCAACTCGGAAAACAACACGAAAGTATCCCGCCTCATTGAAATTCTTCCAAAAAGGCAAAAAGAAGCGCAGTCCTTTTGTTTAATAGTTAGATGCATGGGTAATGGATCGTCTGGGTCTGTTTGAATATTTTATTGCCTCATATGCCTTGGCATAGGGAATATTTCGAAGCGGCATTATGCATGAATTTATGGTAATAAAAAAGGAATTCTAAATACACATGTGCGATTGACATATATGTATACAAATAAATACACATCACGAAGCATAGAAACATACACCCCAATCTTTGATCTTTTACTATGGCATGTTGTGTTAAAAAAATACATGAAATATTCATCCTTGAATATACATAGTAGGCTATCGATAGGTAAATAATGAAACAAGAATTTATATGATCTCGGATTCATGTATTTACATAAGTAAACTTTTAGTAATATATTGTGCTTTGTGGGAAGAGGTAACGGAAAACCACAACGAGCATTAGGCACATTTTAAGAACATCGGTAACTAATCTTTATTACTTTCGCATGATTTGTCAGTATAGAGACTTAGCTGATTCATTTTCCCTTCCCCCCTTTATGGTAAAGTTCTCCACTTTAGTAAATATTGATGGTATACTTGCGTTATTTGTTTCCGTCGGGTCCTGCCCCCCGCGGCACGGCTCACTTTGAAAAATGCGAATGTTGCATGGCCTCGCTGTGCACTCTTCACTCTTCACCCACCTCGGGTAGCATCGCATGTAGCATGGGCCGTATTCGTGTATTGATTCTTACATTCACATGCATTGTTTATGATCCTGAACTCCGTATATCGGCTGGCGGCGATTGAGAATTGATTTCATCGGATCTGAGGTTAATTTGTATCATTATGGAAGGGTTGGAATACATTATGGAACCACGTAATAAGTGGATATGAGTAAGCACTCGTACCTCCCACGCTACGTACCAATGATTTTGAATAAGGTACCTACTATTAGAAAAACTGTTTTCCTCCTATAAACATCGTTTTAATTGCTTCAAACTTTGCAATGTTCAAAGTTCAACTTACCCAACTTTTAAATATGAATAATAATATTTTCTTTGGTGGTCTTTAAAGGTTTCATTTCTTCTTTACGAGAACATAAATTACGTGTACAGATGTAAAATATTGTGATGTACAATTAGGCAGTTTTTAGTTTGGAATGTTAATTTTAGGATCCATCTGAAATCCACATACGGTTTGGGTTGGCCCGAAGAACAAGGCGTTCGTAATAAATAACTCCCAAACGTTCCTCCTTCTCATTAGCTCGCCTTTATAATAGCACCTTGTTTTTAGCTTTAAGTATGGAGCGTCTTTTCCTCGTACCCAAATAAATTGTCTGAGATAAAGAAATGCTTCCGACGTCAATATCCGGTCGGAATAGTTTTTACTGCAATTTCAAAGCCAGCAATTTGATGTTTAAGTGCTATTGAAAGTCTTGTAAGTGTCGAGTGCAAATACATAGTGCTATCAGGTTGATTTAAAATAAAAGCTTTGAAGTGGCATCGGAATGTTTTACTTTAATTGGACATCTGCTCTGTTCCGCACTCGAAATAGTAATGACTTATTTAAAAGACCAAGAGCATCGTCAAATCGACAAGTAATGCTTTTTATTAAGCTATTTGGATTAAATTAATTAGATTTATTGCATGATATACTTATGTGCGCATTTGGATATTTCTAATAGCCGGGTATTTCAAATTTCTCATGGCATCTCATCCTTATATAGATACATTTTAGTACGAGTAGAGCGCCTTTGTACAATAAATATGGAAATCTCAGAAAGCGGAATAAACAACTAGTCTTCGTAAAATTCGAACCAAATCTCGCACTCCTTACGTACATGGCGAAAAGGTTGAAATTCTTGTTTAACACCGTCCGCACGTTTAGATTTGGGCAAAAAAAAAATATTTCTAGGCCAACAAATTACCAAACCAAAAACAGGTGATTTTCGCATCGCATGGCCTTAAGCGAACCATGGCTATTATAGTGGAGATTGCACTGGCCGGGCGGCAGATGTACCTAATTGGTAAGAGTGCTGATTGCCGTTTAATTTATTGGTATATCTACCATACGTAGGTAGCCGTATCAGCCGTAACCGATATAGCCCTATTCACGAGGGAGTACACGCTCGGCGTCGAAACGTTTTGGCGTAGAGTTGACGCTGAACGCATTTTTGCTACAAGCAATTCAATTGTCAGCTGTCAGTTTGCCATTTAATCGTGTAGGTACATTTTGAACGGTGATATTCGATGAAGCTGACGTTAGCTTACTGTAGCTATACACAAACACAAATACATTCAGTCATATTATTCTATTATCTATTTATTATACTTTGCCTTATCTGAACTTTTAAAAACTTTTCCTACTTTATTAGTGCTGAATAAAATGATTTAATCAGCAAAAAATAGATGAAATGCGCTTTCGGACATTTAATTTGATAGCGTAGGCATAATACTTAAAAAAATAATACATAATTATGTGCACACCGCACGAGAGTTCCAATAGCTCCCGCTAACAGAATCCAGCGAGACTATGGCGTCTGTTGTGAGGCTGAAGGGTACGGGGAGGGGAAGGAGATGGGGAAGAGGTAGTCCGGGAAGTACCTGGCTATTCAGATCTAGTCATCAAACACGGCTAAAGCCATTTCAAGGAATGTTTCAAACTGGCATAATGAATACTAAATCTATAGCATCGATGTCGTTAGATAAACAGAATGGCGAAAATTGAGTCTCTTTAAATAAGTCTAAAATACTGCCTTTTGTGAATGAGGCTTTAGTTGGAATGTGTTAATTAATATTTCCCTGAGGGTACACTGAAACATAAATGTAACAGCTAACAGCCCTTACCCGTGGTAAATTGTGGCGATAACTGGTCGGGGAAAAGTTATGATTACTAACTACTAGATGTAGCGTAATAGATGCTTTATTTAAATGGTATTTTGTTTCACCAACGGGGTACTAGGTACATATACCATAGTATTTTGAGTGTTATTTTGGAAGCGTTTTTTCGTTACAATTATCTTTTCGTGATGATAAGTCTCAGAAATGTATCTGCATGGAGCCAGGGGGATTACGACTATTAAATTTAAGTAAGCGATTGTAATGAAGTGGAGAATGAAACTGTGTTTATTGTTAGAGGAAGGTTAAGGGAAGCTTGCCGCAAAACACATCTTACATTTTCTCACATCTTCAAAGTGAAGACTTAGAAACGCATCGCGCTCCCAGATGATGTTAAAATTCCCCCAAAAATCTAGTTTTTTCTTGTGTTTAAATACAATTGATGATTGTTAACAGTATTTCACAATTTAACATCTCACTTAAGTCATTTCAAGAAACCTCCCATTTTTAATGATTATTCTACGAGGGAATCAAATAATATGTTTTCCCTGGGATGATAAACTTTTTAATTTATTTTCATGATAAAGACCCGAATAAAATACAGAACATAATTATTAGCGAAGCTAGCAGTCTACGATGAATTGCTGATACCAACCCTGATGTATAGCGGTGAGGCATGGGACTGGCAGAGGAAGAATGAATGTAGACTGAATGCTGTAGAAGTGAGATCTCTGAGGCGAATGTGTGGTAAAACCACGTGTCATCGTGTGAAAAATATTGAAATTCGTAAAGAATGCAAGGCTGATGTAAGCGTAATGAGTAAGATTAAGAAAGGGACGCTTAGATGATTTGGGGAGCGAATGAACGAAGAAAGGAGTGCAAGGAGAATATATGACGCGAATGTGAATGGAAGAAGTCGGGCTCGCCCGAGGACGATATGGCACGATCAAGTGAATCAAATATTTGAGTCGGGCCATATCAAAAGTCGGAATAACACAAGAGAATGTATGAATGTGAATGAAGCAAGAAATGTATGCCAAGATCGAGTTGTTTGACTGTCCGTCCTCTCTGCCTACCACTGCGAGGAAATGGCGTGACGGTTAGTTAGTAGTTTTTTATTTTATTTTATTTTTTTATTATTTATTTATTCATTTTATAAGTTTGGTACAGAGTTCACATTTTTTAATTTTTACAACTACCAAACTAGGCACATGCCCGTATTATGGTAGTCGAAGTGTGTTGTACCTACATGTAATACAATAAGATAGGAATAATATCATAATTCCTGTACATATGTAATCTGTTTAAATATATATTTAAATATGTATAGTTTAAAAAATAATAATTAAATAAGTTTACATATTAATAATAATCTCTTTTAAGGTGTTAGATATTTCTTGAAGATCATTGGAATTTTTCTTACAATATTCATGAAGTTTGTCACGCTTTCGGATACAGTGTCTTGGCGCTCTAGTAGCTCCGGGCAGCTTTTTTTAGTCGCTCCTAGTTTATCTGCGAAATATCAGGAAGTTCTTAATTTTTCCGGTGTTAAAGTAGCGTAAAATAACCGCAATAATTTATGGGTTACATTTATAAAAATCATATAATTTTAGTGTGGCCGTTTCGGGCTTAAATCAAGTTTATAATAAAAAATAAAATAAAAACCCAAATATTTTAAGTTTAAATTTGTCACGTTGTTCTAAATTAACCCAAAAGCATCGGTCGGTCGAAGACGTTTGACACATGTGCTTGTTAAAAGATCTTTGCCTGTTAAAAGCCTAGTGAAGTGTCCCAAAGTGAATGATTTACAATGTTATTCTTTGAACTATGGTGATTGTAAACAATATCGTATACGACCGAGCTAGACAACTCAAACTCAAACTTAATGGTGAATGTGCTATTTTGGAGCCTTTAATAGCTGAAAAGATATCGCTGTATAACCTTGAACGTTGTACCACAATCGCAATCCGCAAAATTAGATTTCGTGGCTGCCGAGTAGGCGCAATAGGAAATAAAAACATTTGACGAGAAGATCTTCTGCTGTCACGGCGACCTGCCTAAGGATGTGCCCGACAAGGCTGCTCTGCGACCTGCTGTGGTCCGACCCCGACAAGGATACCACCGGCTGGGGCGACAAATAGACCACACGCTGATGTGCTCTTTCCAGATCCTGAAGCCGGCCGACGAGCGCCACCTGGCGTACGGGCAGACCAACTCCAAGCGTCTCGTCACGCCGCCCAGGGGCGTCACCAACAAAGACAAAGAAGATTGGAAGAAAGGATCAGTACCCCCGGCCCCCGTCCTCACCCGCCGCCCATCTCCTATCATTTGTATTAGCGTCTTGCAACATATCGTAAGGAATAAATACACTTAGCTTCTTTTTTTTTTTTTTTCCAATTAAACATGTATGAAAACTTAGACCAAGCCGTATTTAATTTTGATAATCTAACCGCATCTTCTTATATGATCTATAAATAATGTGAAATGATAGTGTCAAAAAAAAGTCATAGATTTACCATAATATAGGAATAATGTAAGAATAGGAAGTAAGATTTGTACAGCGCCCTTGAGGTGATTTTTCACGAAAACGGCGCTATAAAAATCATCCGATTATTATTATTATTAGTGTAGAAGACAAGTAGTTATCCAAGTTAATTATTATGTTTCGTCTTTTAATCAGTTCTTTATGAATTACGCTTTGTCACCATTTAATTTATAAATGCCACAATACGTGAGATTAATAACGTGCATATTTATTAAAAATATACTCTCCGTAGCGAGCTTTCGTATAAGGCTGCTGTCAGCCGGCGGTCAGACTCTACGTCACGTGACGGCCACTGTATTAATGGCCTGAATTGTCATTATTATTAACAAAACTTCCCTTGTGGCGAAACATCTCGTTTCCTTCATTCTTATTTATTACCCCACTGACAACGAAACCTATACAACATACCAAACTAACTGTTAGATATTAACTCCTGCCCATGTGTTTGGAAACAGGATGTCAATAGTGACACTGAGGTTATGTTAGGTATATTAAATAATATATTGGTTTTTGATTAACGACCAATTAGGTTAGAGACATGTTATTTACTAAAATTAATATACGTTCATCGTGACAGTTGTTAGTCGATTTTTGTAAGATCATTAAAAGTCACATTTTCCAAACCCGATGTATGAAAGTTCAATCCTAATTTAGTTTTTATTTTAATTTTAGTTAACAGGATATCTTAACTCAAGACAAATGTAAACTACGTAAACTACGATGTAAACTACGATGCTATAAATATGGTCAAATGTACAACAATCTTGTATTGAAGTTACACATGTTTTCAACAAGAGTATATACGCGGGTATACATGAAATATTGCAATCTTGATTCAAAATTTATGACATAACCGCTATAAACTGAATAGACGTTTTAAACTGTTGGCATTATTGTTGGCTTCTCCGTTTTTTAATGCCGCCAGAACGTGTCTTTTCCTTGAGGTTTTATTACCGCTTATAGTAATGGGAATTCCATGCAGCGATGGACAGTGGAAATCTTAGCGTTCGCACCATTCAACCATACCGTTGAAAATCATTATTATTGGTATGTAATCGTCTTTGTTTAATTCAGGCGATTTGAACGGTGTAAAAGATATGATATTTTTAGAATATTTTCTGAAAAGTGAATATCGTAATTTCTTTGATGATCAACCCATAAGCTGTCGGACTCAAATCTGAAGTAGTGAACAACTTTTATATTGCTGGTAGATTTCAAAATAAGTAAAAGAAAACATTTCTCGTAAACAGATTTGACTTTTCATAATATATGTAAATTAATCGGAGTATTCATACATTCTATTAATTATAATTATTTACTACCCACGGAACCTTTGGAGATAAACACTAAACTGCCATATTCCAAAAAAAAAATCAAGTTTATTCGTCATTATTATGGTATATCACTTTCATGAATAATGCCAGTGATTTTATGCCGGCTGATTGAACCATTTACCGTTCCCAGTCAGAAACCGACCTACAAACCTCGGAACCTATAGATAAAAGCAAAGAGAGAAGCAGAGGTAGAGGCTGAAGCAAAGGCAGTCAAAGGTACAGGCTAAGGTAGAGGCAAAGGTAGAAGCGGAGGTAGGCAAAGTTAGTGGAAGGTAGAGGCAGCTCTGGCAATCGTTCGATGGTATCGGGTTGCTCCGGGTACTATAATTATTATTCCCGTGATTGCCGCCCGTGGCAATCCGTTATTGGTTTAGATATCGGCTGCCTCTGAATCAAGCCGTGAGATTACCGCTGGTTCAGCGCAGCGTCTTACTACCCGAACCCTCCAGCTTTCAAGAATTCGGTCTTGGCTCCTTGCTCCTTAGATGCCAACTGACTATTTATCTTTATTCTAATCGTTATTATTAACGGTGAATACATATAAAAATACGCAAGTTTGTGTAAAAAACTGTTTAGAACGTCCATAAGTATGACTTGCTAATATTTATTCTACTATTTTACAAAATAATATCTGTAGTCTTAGGCGAAAATGTGTCAATTGACAAAATACAAAGTTTCACCGGTTTGCTGATCAGTACTCATTTTTAATAAGATATTAAATCGAAAGAGGCTACACAACTGAATGTAATAAAATATTTAGGTATTATATGAAATTACGCCTTTCAGTTATCATGTTTGACGTAAGACCAGATTCCAGGCTGAGTATGTATGCCAAAAAAATGATGAAATAAAGTATTGAACATAGCATTTTAACTCCTGTTTGTATACAGCCATTTCTTCAAACCTTTAAAGTGATGAATTCTGATGCAACACGATACTATTCAAAATCCCACCAATTGCCACACGTCCACGGTTAAAGAAATCTAACAGACAGGAATCGCCCAGAGGACTGGATAACTTATGGAAGAGCATAACTTAGTTCGTCGACTCGCATTTATCTCCTACCTCTTTACTCTATATCTCTAAAGGCACTACCGGGGTAAGCGATTCCATTCCCCAGGATATGCAAGTTACGGAGTAGCAAGTAGCGAGCCCTGTCAGAAGAACATTGCACAACGGTTGTCTTGAGAATATCAACGTTTTTACAGCCACAGAGGAAGCTATAAACACCGACGAAACATAATACAATGCTCGTAGCGGTAAGCGATATAATGCTATGTACCTACTAGTAATAATAAACAATAGTAGGTAGGTTCCAGGTACCCGATAGAAACAAAAACTCGATATCAAATCTTTGAATATTTTTTTATAGCTTCTCTTTGTCTAATATCTGCAAGTCGTGGCCAAAGAATTTAATGCCGGTTTAGAGAAGTGATATCAAGATTTTGTTTAAAGCGAAATGTTTTCAGCTCAATATTAACCGTTTTAAGATTAGTCACGACTGCTAAGATGGAATTGTATAGTAATATCACACTGGCATGGTAGTAGAAACACGTAACTGGTTCATGCGAATCTCGAAATGAAGATATACAGGTATACGAGTATCTCACGTTAATTAAGATCAAAAGTTAAAGTAGCGATTTATTATGTCTTACTTATATTTTTACTAGTTCCTAAAATGGTATTTTATTTATAAAAAAATACATTGTTCTTTTCTTTTTTTATATCGCAATTATTAAGTTCTGAACCGTTCCACCCTTCGAAGCGCGAGATGTTTGTCTCGCTATATTACAACAATAATGTGCGCCTTAATTAATGAAAAATTGAATTAAAAAAATAATTAGGAGCTCTACAAAATAAACGCAAATATCACAACTGAAAATTATTAATTACCGTTGTAGCCCGCTTCCACCGACGATATGAAAATCCAACTTTTAACGAGATTTTATTTACTCATTGAATATCAAAAATCTTTACTTTTTTCCAAACAAATATTTTCCAATTCGAAAGTAATTAGTTTCCGTGTTTATTCCGTGTCGAAGTAAATACATGAAACGAGATCTGTCGGCCGCTGTTAATGTGTAAACTCGATTCCGGTGAGGTTTTGCCTTAAAGGCTCGCTCCGAGTAGGTATTCAAATTAGCATTTGGCGGTTGCAAATCGAAGCAAATTGACTCCCTCTGAAGGAGCCCGGTGCATCTTGTAGAAGTAGAGTGTAGGATCCAACTACCGACATTACCGACTACCGACTGTATTATATCTTTACCCATCAATCCCCGGGCAGAAGTTCTAAGCTGAGATACCATATTGCTTGCATCGGAAGTAAATTTGATGCAGTAATATCTGCACATTGTAATATCCGCGGCAGTAGGTAACTTATACTCGTATATATAATATTATCTTATGTACTCGTACGTAAGGCACTCTGATTAACATCCCGCAATTCTAAATTCAGAATATATGATGGATATGGTGCCTTTTGCTAACCAATATTGGCCTAGAGTTCTATTCTTATGTGAAATCCCCTTTCGAGCCTTATTAAGTTATTCTCGTACCCAACATCGAGTTTTGTTTAAAATTGTTCAAACGTCAATTTGTAGGGCCTAGATATAAGCACAGCACTAATGTAAACAAAATAATACTAATCATTGAAGAAGATAATATTGACACATCCCAAAATGAACCACGAAACCGAAAAAACAACAGAAATTAAAAAGATTTCAGTCGCATCTGGGACTCGAACCCAGGACCTCTACCTATCCGGGGTAACCGCTTAACCAACTAAGCTAATGAGACCAGTTCAATTTACGCTATTTACACCGATATCATACTTCAAGTTCAAGACTTGTTAATATTATCCTCCATTTTTATAAATCCCATATTATTGGCTGCTATCCTTATGATGAGTGCAAAGGTCCCGGATTACCCGGATTGGTAGAGGTCCTGGTTTCGAGTCCCAGATACGACTGAAATCTTTTTAATTTCTGTTATTTTGGGATGTGTTAATATTAGCTTCTTCAATGATTAAATATTACAATGAGGTTTACAAACTTCAATGAGTTATAAAAAAATAAATTGAAAATAATACTTTTATTTTGTTTCAGATATTGCAGTCGGTAACACAATATGGACATCGGAAGTGGTAGCGGAAACTCGTATTTTAATATGATTGCGATGGTTTAAATCATTAAGACCGTAGATAAGTAATTTTGTAAATAATGTGCAAGGGCGTTAATAGTGGAAGCGATTTCGTTAGCGGTCAGAAGTCGTGAAATAATTCGCCAAATGAGGCGCTTGGAAGAATTCGGTTAACATCGTTATTTATTTTTTGTGAGTTTTGTGTTAATTATGTGGAATATTCAAACTATTTGTTTATTTATAATAATGCTCTGCGTCACCGCGAGCCGCCAGTTGCCAACGGCGGAAGACTATGAAGGTAAATATAATTCAATATTTTGTGGCTATTCATTACAAAAAAAAATTACTTAATTAAAAAGCAAAGGTTCACAAACGACTGGCTAAAAGCTCGTGAGAAGGTGTTAAAAATTCCTCTCAAGTTTTATGTTTATAAATACTTAATTTGTTCCCCGAATGTTTGCGGTGACTAAGTCTGTGAAGAAAAGCGTCCATCATCACAATTCTTATGGAAATAAAGTTAATGAATTCCGCTTTAACCGAAGCGAATGGGCAGTCACGCATTATGGTAAACTTTAACCATTCCATACCATATGTTCGTAGTTTATGCCAGATTATGCCTGCCTCGGTCCGCACTCCGCACTCCACACTCCGTACTCCGCAGTCCACACTCCGCACTCTGCACTCCGCACTCCGCAGTCCACACTCCGCTGTGTGGGGAGCCATTCTCAGAAGAATATTTAAATATTGCTTTTAGTGGATTGGAGACAACATTTCAAATCTGTCGAAATATTTAACACCAGTAAATAACTCTACATTTATTAATTGATAAACTAAAGTTTTTAAGACAAGATTTTTGTGCATAGCGCAAAGGGTAACAATTATTTTTATAAACAATAATTATTAGCCTGAAACACTCATCCAAATTGAAAAAAACCTTCCGAGAAAAGATAAATGTCGCCGACATAAATTTTGCTATGCACAAAAATCTTGTCTTAAAAACTTTAGTTTATCAATTAATAAATATTTGACAAGTCAAAGCATTTTTCACCAATAAAATGTAGACATAATTTGTCTCGACGCCATCTATTGAGGGATTTAGCCCTTACAAGCCTTTCTCATACTAATAAAGTTGGTTGTTTACAGGTGAAATATAATTTAAAAAAAAAAAGAGTAATTATTGAATGAAACACTACTATATATTGATTAACTTGGCGGGTTTGCGATAAGTCGACGTAGCTCAACGGTAGAGCATCTGACCGGCAATCAGAAGGGTGCAGGTTCAAGTCCTGTCGGCGACATTTATCTTTTCTCGGAAGGTTTTTTTTCAATTTGGATGAGTGTTTCAGGCTAATAATTATTGTTTATAAAAATAATTGTAACTCTACATTTATTTGATCGTTTTGAATTTCAGAAGTCCTTATTTACCAATCTAAAAGGTACAATGAAATTAATTTAGACGAGCGCGGGGTGGAAATCATTACCGACGTTTTTCTAAGAAAAAATATATTGAAAATATATGTAGCAGAACGAACCAATTAATATCAGCCGTTCTAAATATGGCTGTTTGAAATTAGCCAAGCTGACTGGAGAATGCCTGGATTAATGATGACACTGAACAGCGAACAGTAAGGTTATATAAATAGAATTAGTATAACTGTAGCTAAGGCCGCCTTAGGTTCTTGCCCGGCGACTGAATGATTTATACGGGCATCAATAAAGTTCATTTCGCTCTAAATGCTCGGCTCTACCACTCCAGTCTACTCCGGTGTATTACTGAGCTTCCTGTGTAGCACAAGAATAGCAATTATTTAGCAGCCTTCAAAGGGAGTCGGGTAATTGCACTTTATCGCTTCTAGCCGCATATGGTTTTTGTGATAATTGGAGAGTGGTTAACATAAAAATGCTTTCCACTAAAACAAGGATGTTACCATGGTTACGAGTATCTAGCCAAATACGTGAATAAAGTATATTAGTTCACACGGAAAGTAGGTTACGGACGACGTTATTGTGAATAGATACAAGCTTTCGGCGTGTTTCCTATACGGAATAATACGACACGTCCGCAAACAGCCTTCACCGGAATGCGAAGCTGAATTTAAGATATTTCCTGCAAATGTTTCTCTTTTCGTATCGGAAAATGCACTCTACTTGACTCCTCTACGTGACTTATCATAATCTAAATCCTGGCCAGACCCTGTGCGAAGGAAGGCGTGAACTTTTCAAAGGATCGAAAGATTTTTGTAGTGAAAGTTTTAAAGAGTAAAAGCTCAAAAAGTTTGCAATCGGGTTGTTCGGTTTATTTCCCGGTTTACAGAGTTGTTGGTCACGTGCGGGTTAGTCATAAAGGGCAAATACGATTTGTGGGAGAAGGAGGAAGTGAGGAAGGGAGGGCTAAGAGCCGGATGCGGGGCAGCTACGTCATAGTGTGAACGCTTTAATATCCTGGCCGGTCACAACCCATAACCTGTATTGAATTCAAATGAAACAACACTGCTGGGCTGTGACGCGATGATGCCGACAGCATTTAAATTCCACAAACAGAGTTAAATTATCACCTTTGGTTAAACAATTTGATGGCATAACTGGTATTCGTTTTAGTATTGTATGTTCATATATGTGAACTTCCTGCTTTTATAGCTGTCACGTTGAAACTGTAACCTATTTAAATATTGAAATGACTACCAAATGCGGCGGAACCTGTTTTGTATACCGAAATGTCTCTTTATTGGACTTAATTTTAACTGTTTATTTTTCTTTCTTTCAGGAGATCTTCTTCCTCATCACTTCCCCTCGATGGACGAAGATAAAAAAGAGGCGAAAGAACATGATACAAAAATAAAGGCAAACGCAACGACAACACAACAATCTGACAGTGATTCAAAACACATAGACACTCTTGACTCTCTAAATCCGGAACCATATGATCCGTATAATCCGAAACATAAGATTCCTGTCATTGAGAGCGAGGAAGAATCTGAGTATGACACATACGATATGAAGAATTCCAAGGGCCGAGATTTGGACCATCACGATATAGACACAGATGAAGTGGATAATCATGATCTTTTGAGTTCAGTGGACACCGATCACCTGTTGCAGCCGAATGCAGATAATCTCCCGATATTTCTTACCGAGCCACAACACTCGTATGTCATCAAGAGCAAACCGGCCACTTTGCAGTGTAGAGCTGCTCATGCTTTGCAGGTATAGTGTTCGTAAAACAGTCACGGTGTCGGCTTGCCTGAATGAAACTTATAACGTCATTGATGTTTTATTTACCCTAAGATTAATTTTATTGTTATTATACATGTGTGTGGTAGCAATATTAGTATTTATTTATTAATATGAGTATTTGCAACGAGAAGTAAACATAGGAGGAAACTGTTTGATTATATGCAAGTTATGAAAAAAACCCATCTGAATATAGTACTTATTTAATGGAGATGTGAGTCTTCTCACTCAAGCACGCAAGTTTATAGGAATGAGCCTTCAACTCTTAATATTATTCGAGTGTAATAAGGCTGTTTCAATATCAGTCACATTAATGAGATTGATCTCTATCGAATTGCTGTAACCAGGGCTATTCACGCGAAGGCAGAGAATACACGCTTTAGGGTGAATTAATAGATGGTCCCTTGAAATGTTAATGAACGTAAACCAGAAATACAAAACAACTTCATCGGGCCCGTTGACGGTCTCTTGAACTACCCGATAAGATCTCGTAATAAATGATTCGCAGGACCGTAAATGTTCCTTGCGGAATGCCGACATAGGATCGGATAAAACATTCATTCAAGCTCGGCCTAAATTCAGTTCGTAGTTGACACACTGTATATATTTAATCTGACGGGTTATTTTGAAACTTCAGCGACTTTGTTTGGATTGTATCAGCAAAGTAACACTTTGGATGAGTAGATGTTCTGGGCTTATCCACAAGCCAGTCCCTAATTCCACAGCACGGTTGACGTTAACACGATAGACACAAACTTTTAACAGATTAATTTATTACTATGAAAGTTAGTATTTCACACACCGTACATTAATGAGATTCATTAGATAACACTAAACCTTGAATCAACTCTGTTAATCTTGAAAAATTATAAAGGTATTACATCATGCATGTAGTATGTAGGTACTTAGTTTATACACTGTAGAGAGCTTTTTGGTAGAACGCCCACCAAAATAACAAATTGTTTGGGTCATACGTTAAAGTTTATTCGAAATTATTTTCCATATACAAAATCGTGAAAAAGTAAGTCTAGCGGGTGTTTTCTTCCTCGAGAAGTGTCATGGAACTTGATCCTGTGTATTTTTGCAGCCATCTCTATGGGAGAGCTCTCGTCTCTGATTATCTCCGGAGGTTAAGACCCGCTCAGTAATTAACAAGTTTAGATCGCACTAATTGGACGGTTTCTCAGACATTTGAAGTAAATAATTAAGTGTACACAGCGCTCATGAAACTAGTAAACAGTGTCATTATATTGTGTACTCTAATTGACAGAAAACCTTACGTTGACACCTCCTCGGGATTTTTTTAAGACAAAGACAAAGACAAAACAATATTAATGAAGAGAGAAACTTTAAGAGAAAGATGATATTTTACAGTACCTACTCTCATCTACAATACAAAGTTGTTTGGTTGTATTTTGCTTTGCATAAAAAATGTTAAAACCTGATTTTTTAGAACTTGCGGTAAAAGTTGTAGTAATAATTGCATAAAATTTACAACAGGAAAGAATTTTAATTCACATCCCCATTCCAGGTGTTCTTCAAATGCAACGGTATCCGCTGGCCCGGCTCCAGGCAACTGGAGTTCGTGGATCCTCAGTCCGGAGTCAGGATAGTTGAGGCCGAGTGTGACGTCACCAGGAACCAGGTCGAGGAGTACTTCGGCAAAGAGAACTTCCGCTGCGACTGCATCGCCTGGACAGGAAGAGGGCAAATTAGAAGCCAGTCAGCCTTCGTGGAAGTAGCATGTGAGTTATTTTTCCAAATTATAAAGATATAGGTAGTAGTGACTTGAGAAATTATATAAGTTATACTGATATTGTTAGAACTGTGATATATAGCTAAGCATTTAATCGTAGATATTTATTTTGTTGGAACTACAAAATGTCATTACCATGGAAACACAGAGCTACTCGCTTCGTCTTTGAAAAGTGTTCTTCGCATTCAAATGTTTTCACGTATTCGCATTTGTTGTTAAAGAAACAACGCAAAACATTTTAATTCATTGTTTCACTTCTTTTTTTAAAATTAATACTTTTGATCTGTTCACTTGATTTTGTTTTTCATTTATCTAACATCTATTAAATGGTTATTTCGATACATTAATTTCAGAAATTCGAAAAAAAGCCTTTCTATGTAATTATTTTCCCTCCAAAGCGTTAAATAATGAAACAAGTTTTAATATAAAATTTTTCTAGAATATGATGTTGAGTCTTCTCCCTTTAGAACGTACAACTACTTCTGAACGCCGTTTGGTTAAAGTAAAACATATGCACTTCGACCATTGTGTTTTTTAAATTATAATAATTTTCCATGAGCCATCTTGGTTATACCATTTAAAACGTTTTAAACGATCGCAGCGCCCTCATTATTTGTTTACTATTAAATGTCAGACTGTAAATGAAGTAACATCCATTTTCTGTCAAGAAATTTTGTGTAATAAAAATATTTTATGTTTTCACTATTTCGGAGTTATTCTGTATCAAAAAAATTATTAATTAGGTATTCATCCCGAATTAATGTTTGCACTGTGTCCCTTCATTTATTGATGTGACAAATACTTGATCCCTAAATGAGTTTTAAGATTTGACAACTAATTAAAAAAAATCCAACTTCACATCTCGAATAAGGTATTTCTTAGTTTGATTTTTTATTTTTTATTTTACTCGAAAATCTATCGCTCCAGTGAGTAATATTTCTTCCACCAATTTTCCACCCTTATTGTGTGAAATTTTATCTTGCCCCCGCCTGGCAGTCGGGCCCCAGAGCCCCCGCTACATTCTTCACGTCCCCGAGATTAATATCTCACTTCTCCGTATTGTCGACAAAGTAGAACTGCGATACATTTTTTACCGTTCGTGTGGATCGTCTGGAACTACTTCCATGTTTGAGGTTATGTCCCTTATCGACGATTCGCATCTCATCCCATCCTAATACTGGCATCAAAGTAAATATTTTATCTTATTTCGCGAGACTTGCAATTTCTCCGCTTTATAGAGGCTGTTTGTTATTTTATGGGAATGTAACTAAAATGCTGCATTCGGTTTGGGTACATGACTAGGAATCTCCCAGCAATTTCACAGTTCTTTATAAAATTCAGCGAATTTTTAAATTTGTAAGTCTGTCAAATAATAATCACCGGGTATGCTCTTCTTTGCAAGTTGCGATGGCTTACACCAGTAGATTAACTTTTTTTTGTTAATTTTAGTGGGTAGGTATTATAGTTTATTCTATCATAACCGAGCAAACCTTTATAAAGAAAATCAATGCCACCTTGTACTCAAATCAATTAATTCAAAAAACCTTTATGTTTTTCCAACATTTCCTTCGAGAAGGGCTTAACCCCTAAGCGTTATCGTCGTAAAAATTCACGTTACATAATAGCTTACATGAAACGCCCTCACATTTCCCTTTTATGTAAAGATTCGCGCGTGGCTCAGAAGGCGGTAGGCGGTGATGGGTGGTGGAGGGTGGTTGGGACCGTATCGGCTCCGGCTCCGATTCCGACTCCGACTGGGGCCGTAGCGGCTGGGACCGTGGCGGCTGGGACCGTGGCGGCTGGGACCGGGCGGCTGGGGCCGTTGGAGCGTTTTATTCTATCGATACATGCGATGATTTGTTTTCTGTTTCCCTCGTGAGCGGAAGGTCATTTATTATTTGGCGTCCCCCGACGCCTGTTGTCTGTGGGGCATAAACAACGGCCGGAAGCCGGACATGATCGCTGAATTTTTCCACTCTGCCGGGATTCGACGCCATCACGAATATTCGCAATAAAGCCATCTACGTTTGTGGGAAAACTTTAGTCCCATTGTGCATGTAAAAAATGGGCTGACTCTTCTGTATATAAGTTTGCTGACACTTTTATGGTATAGTCGCAAGTTTAAATTGCGATATTTTATATTAGCGGCGCTAGTTCCCCCATTCATTTGAATATGCAGCGAAATAATAATAGTCACCGGCTTACAATGCGAACGTTAAATGCTTTAATGAAACGAACCCCGCCGAGTTGGGGAACTGTGAAATAATGCTTTCAAATATGGGATATTTTTGTGAAATTGCCGGCATGAAAAAGTTATACCCCGGAAAGTTTCCGCAGACACGTGATCTCTAATGAAAGGTGTGGAACTGATTGCCGCCGAGTCATGAAAACTCCTACCAGACAGCGATACCTTGACCGAACAGAGCTGCGGTTAGATAGAAAATTCGAAGGCCTTTTAAAAGAATTTAAATTTTTTTTATTTCTCCGAAATTGGGATTTTGACCGACAATAAAGATTTTATAACGGAATTTATTACTTGGACCCGAGATATGCTGACTTAGCAGATCCCTTTCTCTAGCAATGAGATGGTTTTTCCAGACGAACTTAAGAATTTAACTCTAACTTTAGAAGAGATTAAGGCAAATCCATCACGTTTCAATAACATCTCCAAGTTAATGGATTAATACCATTAGCCGAACATATTTGAAACCCGCACAAAATTAGTTTGGAAACTCGTATTGATTATGGCTTACCGATAGGAGGTATCCGATGGGGTTTTAAGGGAGTTCTTTGAAGAAGTCTTATCAGTGCGGGTTAGCTCTAAGTAAGTGAGGGTAAGGCACCCTTCGCTTATCTTGAGGTCTTACGATCGATAGTGCCTCATTTCTTGCTATCTTTTTTGGCTTCTTTTCGACATGAATATCATGTTTTATGTCCTTCAACTGTGTTAGAAAGACAAAACCCAAGATTGGAAAAAGCTACCGAGTAATATAAAAAAACAAATACCACTCTAATAAATACGAGTTTGCGCTTTGTTTGGTAGTTATATAAATAAGTAAACAAAGAAAATATAAATGAACAGTAATAATCAATACCTATTGTCATATTAACGTCATCAAATCCAATAACATCGTGCTAAATGTGGTAAAATACTTTTTCCGAGAAATTTAGATATTTGTCGTGAAACGATTATTTTTAATATCTTCTATTTTGGAGGCTGAGTGTGCTCAAAGGACTTGTCTAGGCATAAAAGAAAACAATAAACTAATTCAATATTAAATAAAAGGGTGGGAATAATACACATTGTAAAACTTTTAAATTGCGCTGGGCACAACACTATCTAACCGTCACACCATTTCCCCAGGGCAGGCAGAGATAATGGATCTCCACACAATTCTGTCTAGGTATACACTTCTTGCTTCATTCACATTAATACAAGTTATACCGTCTTTTCACATGGGGCGACATATGTATTTGATTCAATGATTGTGCCATATATATCTCATGCGTCCTCCACTTTTTCTTCCATTCACTTTTGCACTATACATTCTGCTGACACTCCCTTCGGGATCCACCCGCGCTACACGTTCTCAACAGTATTTTCATATGGAAAATAAAATTCCTTTTATAGAAAATAAAATTTGTTGCGTTTATTCACAGAGCATGAGCAAATACCAATCTAAACAAATTAAATGGTAAAACAATAATGAACAGTAATTTTCATACTTGCCGTAGTACGTTAATTTTTTTCAGTCATAACAATGATCATTGTGTCACCGATTTGTGCTTGTTTTATTGTTAAATAAAATTAAAATGCCGCATTTAATGCCGCACAATTACATTTTAGTAGATATTACGCCATTGCTGATACCGACATTTTTTTCTTAATTATTTCATGGAATAAAAAACATATTCATTTTTTTGAGTATTTTTTCGCCGCCATACTAGGGATGTCCTTGCGTTATAGTGGACGTAGTTGAAATATTGATTTATACAGGTATTACAAGATATTTACATAGCTGTGTAAAGAAGAATGAAAAATAATTATATTAAGTGGAGGATGTGCGACATGTATGAAGGGTGTTAAAGTGGAATATTATGATTGAAATGCATTGCAGGCGTAAGGATCCATAGCGTGATTCGTGTTTTAAAAGTGTCGAGAACAGTTCTTCGTTAAAAAACAGTTCTTTTTGACTTGTCTCACTACTATTTGTGCTCACGAACATGTTGATAGCATTATACGTTAACACTCATATAACAAATAAAGGCTACCGAAATTTGTTTACCTTGAGAGAGGAAAATAATAAACACACGCTCTTATTAATAACCTATTATGGATGCTCAGACCAATTTTATACATATAATAAAAAAAAAACCATAAACAACTACTGTAATCTTTTTCAAAAGTCTCAAACAACACTTAAATAATTGAATATTATTCTGGGGGTTTCCTCTCACGAAAGATTAACTAACTAACAATCACGCCGTTTCCCCGCAGGGGTAGGCAGAGAGGACGGACCGCCAAACAACTCGATCTTGGCATACACTTCTTGCTTCATTCACCTTCATACAACGTCTTATACATTCTCTTCTGTTATTCCGACTTCTGACGTGGCCCGACTATTTGATTCACTTGATCTTGCCACGTCTTCCTTGGACGTCCCCGGCTTCTTCCATTCACATTCGCGTCATATATTCTCCTTACACACCTTTCTTCATTCATTCGCTCTACATGCCCAAACCATCTAAGCGTCCCTTTCTTAATCTTGCTCACTACGCTTACATCCTTGCATTGCCTTGCATTCTTTACGAATCTCAACATTTTTCACACGATCATACGTGGTTTTACCACACATTCGTCTCAGAGATCTTATTTCTACAGCATTCAGTCTACTTTCATTCGTCCTCTCCCAATTCCATGCCTCTCTGCCATACATCAGAGTTGGTATCAGCACTCCATCTCACGATCCATCACTCGGAATCTGACGAAAGATTCAATATATTTATTTAATTTTTTAATTATTAATTATTTTTATTGAGATTTAAAAACCTCATTGTAATATTTAACCATTGAAGAAAATAATATTAACATAACCTAAATGAAAGATGAAGCCGGACAAAAGGACAGAAACTAAACATATTTCAGTCGCACCTGGGACTCGAACCCAGGTCCTCTGCCTATCCGGGGCAACGCTCAACCGACTTAGCTAATGAGAAAGATGACACAAATTGAACTGGTCTCATTAGCTAAGTCGGTAATCAACCGACATCGGTAATCAATCGGTAATCAACCGACTTAGCTAATGAGAACAGTTCAATTTGTGTCATCTGAAAATCATTAGCTAAATCGGTCAGTTTCAAGTCAGTTTTCATGGTGAAAATAATTTTCAAAGTTTCAAATTTTCAAAGACCGCCAAAACGCTCCAAATCTATGGCCGGTCTGTTTTAATCAGTTTTGAGGTTGGAATGTCAAATGTCAAAACAAGGATAAGCTTTACCGTGTATAATTGTATATTCTATTCATGGTAAACCATAATTAAATATAATTAATAACGTTATGTACTTAGAAACTTTAACTAAAAGAATAATAATGGTATTGACCATTAAAATTATCATAATATCCACATTGATAATTGGTTTGATCATGAATACTATAATTTTTTTCATAAATAATAGTTATTTATATTGAACAACAATTAAAGAGTTTAAAGTCACCCAAATTAAATTAAAATTTAGCCCAAACTAAAAGAATACATGTTTTAAATACAATACAACATTATATATTAATTGTTTTTGTGTTTAATTCGTAGAACTCTATTTAATTTTTTTTAAAATTTAATGTAAATCAAATTTAATAATGTTATTATTAAGTTCTGCAAGTATTTTTAGTTGTTATTATTGTGACAGCTGTTTCGGCGTTTAAGGCCATTTTCAAACTGTGGTTAATCCACATTGCGACGACTTATTTATATGATTTAATTTACCCCCACTCCTTCAAAATTTGGATGGATGGGTAATGATTTATTATCAATTAAAGCAATTAAAATTCTGAATTCTGTGAGGTTTTCACATTTATAATGTGTTTTTACTCGTATTTAACTGACAATGTTTTCTTAATTGAATTAATTTAAATGTGTTGTATTGTTTTGATAATGTGAACATACTGAGAAGGGGTGAGTATATAATTTTCTTTACTTTATTAATTAATGTTATATTAGAGTCGTTAGTTCGTTTGTTAATATCTAATTGTTCAAGTAAATTTAATCTTAGGCCCTTTCTTTCTATGTGTAAGGGTTTAGGTTTGTTGTTGTCAAGCTGGAAGTGATTATTTACTAAAAGATGTTCTGCGAATTTTGAAGAAGTGCTTTTATTTAAAAAAATAAAAAAAAATAAAAATAAATTCAAATAAAATAAAATAAAATAAAATAAAATAAAATAAAATACAATAAAATATAATAAAATGAAATAAAATAAAATAAAATAAAATAAAATAAAATACAATAAAATAAAATAAAATAAAATAAAATAAAATATAATAAAATAAAATAAAATAAAATAAAATAAAATAAAATAAAATAAAATAAAATAAAATAAAATAAAATAAAATAAAATAAAATAATATAAAATAAAATAAAATTAAATAAAATAAAAAAATATAAATAAAAAAAATACATAAATAAAAGCAAAGTAAAAACAAAACAATATCGAAAAAAAAAATCATACTAATCCAAAAACAGAATGCTCACGTGACGTCAAATATTCCAAATGCAATGGTACCAACACAATATGGTGTTTTGATGAGCTAATTTTTTATTCACTTTTAAATAATGATTTATAAATTCTACATATAATTAAAGTTATACATTCAGAATCGTCGTTTGCTGATTTATATGAATATATATTTTAAAGCCATTATATTTTTCACCGGAGTTCCTTATTGGGATGCTTTCCGAAGAACCGAAGAATTTCGTGAAAAAAACCCACCATGCTCCACCACAGGAACCTTTCATTGAATAACCAACACATCTGCTATAGGTCACTCCATGTGGCACGCTACGTTTGGTGACTTAGCAGGGGTGCCCGGGTTCATGGGTTGAGGTTTGTCCAGGTCTTTGCGGCGGATGCGTTTGCTCATCAGGCTCGTGGTGGGCCGGATCGTGAGAGGCCGGTTGAGGGAGACCCCTCGGCCTCTCCAGCTGGACTCTCTCGGCCTAGCGCCCTGCACCGCAGTTGGCTTCTCATGACTTCATAATTTCTCGGTCTCAAAATAATCCAATTGCTTAGTCAGATTTTTAATTTATGCTCATTATGTTTTAATTTAGTTTTGTACCTCTGGAATTGTGCAGTCATCATGGAAAATGCTGTCAGAAATGAGGAAACAGTGCATTTCAAGCGATGGGAAAAAATAGTGGATATATATAATCAGGAGATGTATTTCTCTTTATGAAGTGGGACAGTTGGCATTATGAAAGGAACAGTCAATGCCCAAGCTGAACTTTTATTTTTTTATTACCTTCTTATCTCAATTACGTGCCAGGATATTATCAAGACTGCCATGGCCTTGCTTCTCCCACCAAATATACCTATATTATTAAGGGGTTACGTCTTTCGGCCAGATGGTTTCACCGTAAACTTTTAGATTTTTCGTAATAAAGTTAATATTTAATGGAGAAAGTTGGCTGTAAAAGGTGACCCATTTTAGTGACAGTATATACTGTATACGGGACACATCAAACTTGGACGGCTTGGGGAGGCTGTACCAGGAATACTAACAGGCGATTTCCAAACTTTTATCGCCCGCAGTCGAAACGTGTCGATGCTGAAATGCAAGGCGGAATTACATAAGCCGGCTCAAAAACACACAGTACCAAAAGGATTGAAAAAAGAGGCATTATTTAATAAATTTTGGAGGCACCATTTTGAGGCCTTTCTCTAAATAGCCGGAAATTTTAATGTCTCTCTTGTGGGAGAATAAAATGCAGCAACATATTATTGCAGGGAAGGGAGAATTTATTTTTTAGTAAAATGACTTAATTAATTCTACTGTTCGTATCTGATTAACACTTTCACAAATGATTTAGTATTCCGAAATTTTCATGAAAATAGTCCTAATTTCTGACTTGGCGCCCGGCGTAGCGCCTGGTTGGCATTTGTATACAGGCCGAAAAAGACAAATCGGCGGTCATCCAGCGACGCTTGAACCGACATCACCTCTGCTCCCCCGACCGCTCTACCTCGCTCTTCTTGAAAACCGACCTGCCTTCTTCTTCTCTGACCCCCCGCTGACGCTTTGACTATTCCCCGGACAACCAACGCTCACGGAATCAGACCATCGAATCACCACGGACAAGGCCCGCAGAGCAGCATCCGAGTTTGCACAAAAGTGTGTATTGTGTAAAGGATTTGTACAGCCGCAGGAGTTTTTGCACAAAAAGGAATTTTGTGCAGAAGCAAAGTGATACAAACATCGTTTTCGTTCCCTCTTGCAAAAGGGAACGATAGGTCACCACCCCCTCCCCTCCAGCCCGCTTCGCAGATCGGGATCCAGTCGTTTGTGTGCCATATTACGTCTGGTACAAATGTATTATGCAAAAAAAGACTATAGATTTTGGTTATTTTCTTTACTTTTTGTGGGGATATCTTCTCGATATCCGCGAGACGAGTCGCCCTTACCAGGAAGAATACAGGAAGACGTATAATTGAAGAAATTGTTTACTAAACCTCATTGGAAAGAGGTTGATAAGAGAAATGATTGACGTGATTCAGTACAAAAGTCATTCATTTCCAGCAGATATTAGTTTTCCTTCTCCATCGTTCTGCTTGCAACTTTCAAAATCTCTTGTTTCTTGCGCCTTGTGTGATTCGGTCCTCATTCGTAGTACGCATTCACAGGAAAGCTCGGTGCTTTACGGAGTATGCGGTGGTCGTTTATTCACTGAAGGGATGGCGGTGGGGGCCGGAGGTCTCTGAAAGGCCTATAAAATCCGAAGCCTACACTTATTGTCTGCTGAATTATTCCGCGGGGCTAATAAAAAGGCGATATGTTTTTATTTATCGCTCGACTGCGGGAGTCATTTTAAAATATTTTAGGTCAAATGTGGAAAACAAAATTAACAACTCTTCACCTTGAGGTCAAAAACGAAGAAAAATAAATTTTACTTAATGAATCTCGGCAAGATAAAAAAAAAACCCAGCACTTTCTCAAGAATAAATCCAGAGTTCATATAATGTGGTTGTAAGTCTTACAATTTATATTTTGTATTTTCCTGAAAATACGTAGTTATAAACTGTGTATACAATTCATTTTAACATGATGTTCTCATGCGGGCATATTATGTTAGCCGTAAAAAGTGGCAAAATTAATAAAAAAAGTCTGCTTTCCTATATAATGTAATATCTAAAGGAATACACGAATATAGATTGCATAAGAGCAAAACGCCCGTGTTTGTATTTTACATCCGAATAAAAACAGCAGACTAAATTTAATTATGTCATGCTTTGGTTTCAAAGAACGACAAAAATAGCAGCCAGCTGTACAACTTGGGTACAAGCAGAATACCTTTTCAATCTCCTAAATGATTGCGGACTTGTAAAGCTGACTGGAAGTTTTTAATAATCTCTTTATTTTCCAACGTGATCCTTTGCCAACGCACTCGGCACTGAGCACTAAGTAGTGAGAGCTAAGGATTTAGCGAGACAATCGACAGTTGTTAAAAATAAATGCAATCGTCTGGAGCCAAACACCCTCCTCCTCAGCTAACCTTCTAGACTCTTTTGCAAAACAAGGGTAACCATTATTTGATTGAGAATTATCTTATTTTTATTTTTCGAAATAACTCGTCATATATTGAAACATTCATTATATCTCATTCACTACTTTTCACTCCCCAAACTTTAATACTAAATGTCTTTACTGAATTTGGAATATTTGGATAAATAAAACGTTAGAATGCACCAGTTCCAAGATTAAAACTGGTCCAGTCTCAAATAAGTAGATGGATCAAAGTTTCAACGTGATTTTTTTTAACAGCTAAATATCCCGCCGGTTCTTTCTTAGCGAAAACAGGGCGAATGGAGCACCACACACTTCTGTTCTGCCATATATTCCTTGTTTTCACTTTGACACACGATCGCCTACTATTCCGTTTCTTGACATAATCTTCCTCAAGTAAATGATCCACATGAATCATTATCATATCATGTCTTTTTGGAACGTCTTTGACTCTTTGTTCCATTCATTTGCGTACCATATGGATACATACTCCAGATACTCATTTCGACAATTATTCACTGGAAATAGTTTACAGAATCATCAAAATGTTAAATTCTCAACTTTATATATTACTCTTACGTCTGCCTTGCATTATTTCCTACCACCTATATTCTTTATATTTAAATGACATTCAAAGTAGGCATGTACAGTAGCTATGATTTTTCCCTCGAGACTTATCAGTGATAACGATAGCGTATCAACTTTTATTTATCGATCTCCTATCTAAAAGTCAGAATCTTATCATTAGAGTGGAGTTAAATGGCTTTTCTAGTTCAAGCAATTCAGTCCCGAGAGATACGGGTTTAATCGTATACCAGCATCGACAGCTCCGAGATGTCTTATTATCATAGTGCAATCCGATTAAGATAATGTAGTTAGTTACTTAGCTAGACCCTTGCACAGAAAGGAACAGAATATTGAAACATCAAAGGAACAACGCACAGTTACAAATACAGTTAAGGTTATTCGTTTTCACTTATTTCTAGATTTTATATAAACTTTTATTGTTATTGACTTGGAAATGGTCTGCATGGCCCCTGTCAGCACTCGAGAAAGGCCATAAGCCCATTGATCTTTCTCTAATGTTTCACGTTATTAATTTGACTATAGCTCAATATTTCTGTTTCCACGGTTGTCAAAGGGTTTTTTCGATGTCTCCTGGTTCTATAAAATGGCTCTCCATGTGTCCGAGCCTTCTTCCCATCGAGACGAGATACAGGCTCCATAGATGAATTTATTCATATATGGAGATAGTTTCTTCAACCTCCTTCCCTTACTCTTTTATTTTTTATAGCCCTTCGTGGCAAGATTTTTGATATCTCACCCACCAAATAAGTCATTAATTTAATTTGAAAACTATTCAAAAGTTAAGGGTTTATCTAATAAAAATCGTGCATATGGGTAGATACAATTTCACAAAAATGGTATTAAAAAATGCAAAGTATTATTATTAGAAGAAACTACCAGAGTTGTGCGAGGTACGAGACACTGTCGACGAATTCCGACATTCGCGAAAGCATGCGCCACGGAAAGGGGTCCTGTTTCACTATCGGGTTGTTTGGAGCGAACTGGTCCTGGGATTAAGAAGCAACTCGGTGAGCCCTTTGGATTGTTGTTTTATCACGATTGAACCCGAGCGAGGGGCAGGGGGCGTGGGGTCGCGCCGTATTCAATAAATATGGAAATCATAAACACTCGGTGTGATTTACAGTGGCCGGCGTTCCTTCCTTTCCGCTCCGATCGAGATACAAACTCAACATTATATATTGTTCTCTTCGTGCTGTCTCGAGCTCTAATTTTCTTTGTATTTAATAATATTTTAACGGATATAAAAGGTGATTACAATATTTTCTTTGTATTTAATAATATTTTAACGGATGTAAAAGGTGATTACATTATTTTCTTTGTATTTAATAATATTTTAACGGATATAAAAGGTGATTACATTATTTTCTTTGTATTTAATAATATTTTAACGGATATAAAAGGTGATTACATTATTTCCTTTGTATTTAATAATATTTTAACGGATATAAAAGGTGATTACATTATTTTCTTTGTATTTAATAATATTTTAACGGATGTAAAAGGTGATTACATTATTTTCTTTGTATTTAATAATATTTTAACGGATATAAAAGGTGATTACATTATTTTCTTTGTATTTAATAATATTTTAACGGATATAAAAGGTGATTACATTATTTTCTTTGTATTTAATAATATTTTAACGGATATAAAAGGTGATTACATTATTTTCTTTGTATTTAATAATATTTTAACGGATGTAAAAGGTGATTACATTATTTTCTTTGTATTTAATAATATTTTAACGGATATAAAAGGTGATTACATTATTTTCACCAACTTTGAGTGAATTTTATAATGGTCTTGTTTCTGTGCTCTATGGTGTGGCAATCTGTATGTAAAATCATAAATAATGGTAGGTATCACAGTTTGAGCCCATAAAAAGCAGAATAGTGGATAGATTAATGACTGTGGGGGGTTTTCCATATAAAGGCCACTCTTTAAATATCCTGAACAGCTGGGCAAACATTGTGACTAATTTAGAGCTTCTATCACTAAAAATCGCGTAAAGGGACAACTCAGTTGATCAAACTAAAATTTAGGGAAGATGTCGCGACTCATGGTTCCTAAATGTTCTAGACTGGTACGAGTGCAATTCTGCTGAATTATACCAGGCTACAGTAACCTCAAGGTACGAATTCAGAATAATCGATTTTACTGTAAATCGGGTACTTAATTTTTATTGTGCCATTGAAACTGACGTGCTCTAGTGTGGTAGACTTAATTAAAACGGCAAACCTTGACACCGGGTAAACTGCAAACAAGTTGTAAAGAATGGGATGATCGCGTGCTGGCCGCTGGTCGCTGGCCCCAGTGCCAGTGGAGTTAGTGGAGTAATGTTGACAAGTCCCATTATCGCACGGCAGTGTTGAATGTTTGATGTGTGCACACCATGAGAGTGATGCGATGGATGTTAAACATGCTTTGATTGTCTAACCGGGGAGAAGACAGCTCACTGACGTTGAACACAGCACATACGAGTACATTGCAGTAAAGTTATCCTATCATTTTGCCATTATCAGAGTTTCCCACACACATTCTCATTCAACGCCCCGTTTCAAATATATTTTCCTTTACTTTAGAACTGACACTATTTCAAAACAAAACGTGAATGTATGAAAAGACCTGTCTTTAAAAAATCATTTGTTAGAAAATGTAGTTGTATACTTTATAATATGTTCCCTGGGAAATATGTTTATATGACTAACTAACTAACTAACCATCAAGTCATTTCCTCACACCGCAGGGGTAAGAAACAAAATAAACCGCTACATACTTCTATCATAGATCCCTTTTAATTATCACTTGAATAATTTAGCATTACTGTTTAATATATTAATTTAATTTAACAATTGCTAATCGGTCATCCTAATCATCACACTTAAATCTTTTTTTGTACTTCCAGTCACCTACCTCCGAACAGGTTTCACCTAGTGAGGTACTTAATGTAAACCTCACAATAATATAATTATGTGACATGTTGTACTTATATTTAAACATGCCTTATTGTACGATACTGTATTTTACGTTATTTCAATAAACGTCGATTTATCGACACTGAAACGGAAAAACTGAATAGGACACACTCTTTGCTCCGTTCATACTCTTCTATTATTCTAACTCTTTACATGACCCGACACCATTTGTGAACCACTTGATCGTGCCATGTCCTTCTTGGTCTTCTCCGACTTTTTCTACAATTCACTTTCACGTTATGTATTCTCTTGACAACCCTTTCTATAATTTACAAATGAAAATCAGAGGTGTTGATAATTACAATAATGGTTCATAGGATTCCTCTCAGAATGAAAGACTGCGTGTCTATAGTAAGTCCAATGTATAGTTAATCGGGTACATCATTTTTTCAATGTATTCTCTTGACAACCCTTTCTATAATTTACAAAGGAAAATCAGAGGTGTTGATAATTACAATAATGGTTCATAGGATTCCTCTCAGAATGAAAGACTGCGTGTCTATAGTAAGTCCAATGTATAGTTAATCGGGTACATCATTTTTTCAATATATTCTCCTGACAACCCTTTCTATAATTTACAAAGGAAAATCAGAGGTGTTGATAATTGCAATAATGGTTCATAGGATTCCTCTCAGAATGAAAGACTGCGTGTCTATAGTAAGTCCAATGTATAGTTAATCACATCATTTTTCAATGTATTCTCTTGACAACCCTTTCTATAATTTACAAAGGAAAATCAGAGGTGTTGATAATTACAATAATGGTTCATAGGATTCCTCTCAGAATGAAAGACTGCGTGTCTATAGTAAGTCCAATGTATAGTTAATCGGGTACATCATTTTTTCAATGTATTCTCTTGACAACCCTTTCTATAATTTACAAAGGAAAATCAGAGGTGTTGATAATTACAATAATGGTTCATAGGATTCCTCTCAGAATGAAAGACTGCGTGTCTATAGTAAGTCCAATGTATAGTTAATCGGGTACATCATTTTTTCAATGTATTCTCTTGACAACCCTTTCTATAATTTACAAAGGAAAATCAGAGGTGTTGATAATTACAATAATGGTTCATAGGATTCCTCTCAGAATGAAAGACTGCGTGTCTATAGTAAGTCCAATGTATAGTTAATCGGGTACATCATTTTTTCAATGTATTCTCTTGACAACCCTTTCTATAATTTACAAAGGAAAATCAGAGGTGTTGATAATTACAATAATGGTTCATAGGATTCCTCTCAGAATGAAAGACTGCTTGTCTATAGTAAGTCCAATGTATAGTTAATCGGGTACATCATTTTTTCAATATATTCTCTTAGATTTCGGTGCCATTTTACTGACCTTCGTGTTTCATCGCCCCCTGGATATCTCCAGCGCCCCTAGGGGGAAATATTACCCATTTTGGGAATCAGTGATCAATATGATTAAGGTAAATTACCACCGTGCACTCATCCCACCAACTTAGCTAATGGTTAAGCGGTTACCCCGGATAGGTAGAGGTCCTGGGTTCGAGTTCCAGATGCGAGTGAAATCTTTTAAATTTCTGTTGTTTTTTCGGTTTCGTGGTTCATTTGGGATGTGTTAATATTATCTGCTTAAATGATTAAAAATAATATAAATGTTTGATCAGGTAGATTCATCATATTTCAATTGTCACCTTATCAACATAAATTGGTTATTATTTAAAGAACTACCGCCATCGATATAATAGTTATTGTTCAATTCGTATGTTTATATAAGTAAGATCACATATACCATCGAAATATCGCAAAAACTGTATAACCAACAAATACTAAAATGCACAATAGAGCGATGTAAAGATTTTGCTTACCGCCTTAAAAATTAAATCATAATTATTGGAGTTAAAAAAAGGGTTTTCATAAAATTGATCAAATTTTCGTAATATGTTTATATTTGCCTTTGATCTATTAAAAGCAATATGTATTTTTTTAATTATTGGAAAAGAACAAAGGAGTACACGTAAAAAACCAAAATACTTTACTTTAGCCAGCTGATAGACATTTCAAGCAGACACGCGGATTGCGGAAAGTTATTTAGAACTCAATTACTTTACTTTAGCCAGCTGATAGACATTTCAAGCAGACACGCGGATTGCGGAAAGTTATTTAGAACTCAATTACTTTACTTTAGACAGCTGATAGACATTTCAAGCAGACACGCGGATTGCGGAAAGTTATTTAGAACTCAATTACTTTACTTTAGCCAGCTGATAGACATTTCAAGCAGACACGCGGATTGCGGAAAGTTATTTAGAACTCAATTACTTTACTTTAGCCAGCTGATAGACATTTCAAGCAGACACGCGGATTGCGGAAAGTTATTTAGAACTCAATTACTTTACTTTAGCCAGCTGATAGACATTTCAAGCAGACACGCGGATTGCGGAAAGTTATTTAGAACTCAATTACACGAAAATAAACTACTTTTTAGTATTTTATTTTTATATTTAGTAGTTTGTCAACGGATGTTTTTACGTTGAAAAAAAACTGACTATAATTAACTATCGACTCCGTAAAACATATGTAATAAATATCCACCTTATTTTGCTGTAAAAATATCTCTTACTTTCTCTTGTACTTTCTATTATAACTTGTTTCCAATTGTATATTTTTTTTAGATTGGTTTCACCTGCTGAAGGCATCTTCAAGTTCAACCTGGTTCAAAATTAAAAACTGAAAAGCTATGGTATACGATTATAATATTATAATGGTTTTCCCACGCAACAGTGCATTAACAGTTTAGAGTATTCATTAACCTTTACCCTAGTTTAGTTCAACCTGGTTCAAAATTAAAAACTGAAAAGCTATGGTATACGATTATAATATTATAATGGTTTTCCCACGCAACAGTGCATTAACAGTTTAGAGTATTCATTAACCTTTACCCTAGTTTAAAATCCCCGATATAAGTAATATAGATACTGCGCATTCATCCTCTTCATACCCGCGCTGGTAGATTATTAATTTAATTCGTCTATTTTACGTATCGTGATAAGGAACGTTCTATTTTTAATTAATAAAAAAGGAAGGCACAGGTACTATCAAACAATCGGGTGAATTACACAATAGCTATTGATTTGTGAGCTAAAGTGCTTCACAGATATGCGTGAATACAAGACCATTAATCGCCTGTACGAACGATAGATACACAATATAGATAAAGGCAGAAGGGAGTACTGGTAAGTCACGCATTTTCATTTACTCCCTTTAATGAAAAGTATTTTAATTGAAAACAAATTGAATGTTGCTAGAGCCCATTAATAGAGGCCATAAACGCAAGTCTCCCGCCTACCTGCGTTTCTTCAATAAATCGGATGAAAATTCAAGCAGAACGATATGTTATGCAACACTGACGCTAACCAGATGTACAATATTATACTTCCTCTTCTTAAAAAGGGACATGTTGATGTTGATGGTATATATTTAATTATAGAAATATAGGTTCAAAGCAGAATCCACGTTCAATAACTTTAATAGTATTAACCTACTCTGCTTATTTGCTCCGGATATTTTTTTACAGGTCTTTGCATTTGCGCGGCATTTGTACCGAAGACAGTGCGGGTTATTTCCTGGAAGCTTTCATTTCGTAATGTAACTCTCTCATCTGGAGTACCTCGGGGGTCCGTCCTGGGCCACTACTTTTTATCCTCTTCACAAATGATGTCACTAAAATAATCGAATCGTTTGGTCTTAAATCCCACTGCTATGCTGATGACCAGCAAGTTTATTTTTATTGCTTGCCTGAAGAAATAGACACTCTAACAACTCGCATAGCTGAGTGTCTAGAAGCTATTACTCGTTGGACGACCTCAAATAGATTGAAGCTGAATCCGTCAAAGACTGAGTTTCTCTGGACCGCCACAAGCAGACGCCTGCATAACATTGACATGTCCCCAATAACTATTTCTGGAACTGACATTACTCCAAATACATCTATAAAATTACTTGGAGTCAATCTGGACGCTGATTTGTCCTTTAAAAGCCAAGTGAACAGAACTGTAAGCACAGGGTTCTTCCAATTAAGGTAAATTAAAGCAGTGCGGAGAAACCTGCCAACAGAGGAGACTAAATTGTTGGCTAATTCGTACGTTATTTCACGTCTAGATTATTGCAATGAAATATATGCAAGCCTCCTCAACTATCAAATTAACAATTTACAATCCGTTTTTAACGCTGCGGCGAGACTAATTACAGGCGTATCTAAATATTCCCACATTTCAAACCATCTAAAAAACCTGCACTGGCTCAAATGTCCTGAAAGAATTCAGTTCAAGCTTTGCTGGATGGTATTTAAATCAATTAACGGGATGGCCCCGGCTTACCTATCGGAACTCTGCATCCCAGAAAATTCACCCCAGTCAATTCTTAGATCAGCGACGGCATCGGCCATCGGAAGGCTGAAGGAACTAAAGCGCACACCAGATACTAAGTTTGGTGAGCGAGCTTTCAGCGTGTCAGGCCCTAAAGCCTGGAATAAACTGCCATACGATCTAAGATTGATTAAAGATTCGACATAATTCAGATCAAAACTCAAAACTCATCTCTTCGGACAGTCATATCCATGAATGGTTCAGTTACCTAATAAACAAATAATTTTATTATTCGTAAATGTAAATAATTATTATCAAAAATTTCGAATAACATCACGTTTCAAATAAGCACCTATTCTTCTTTTGTCAATAATCTTCTAATGTGACGGCCTCCATGGTCGAGGGGTAAGGCTCTCGACTACGAATCCGAAGGTCGCGGGTTCAAATCCCGGCGTGCGCAAATAATTTTTATTTAATTAATTTGTGTTGTTTCACAATTAATTCCGCACGTTCCAGAGTGGAAGATACTCTCAGCCCTGGTGAAAGACCACCATTCAGAATTGAAACGTTGCTTGAAATGGCTTTTAGCTGTGTTTGGTGACCAGATCTGAATAGCCAGGTAAACCTTCCTCTTCCCCTTCTCCTTCCCCTCCCCAATACCTTCAGCCTCGCACCTACCAGGGAAGTATCTTGTTATTCATCAATGACAAATAGAATTTAAACAGTAACTTCAATGTCATGCAATGTATAGTGTTTTCTAATATAGGTGTCCTGTGCGTGCAGCCATCATTAGTCAAGTCAAGTGATTTTTCACAAAAACCGCGCTATATAAATCGTCCAAGTATTATTATTATTATTATAGGATCTGTGGGTTATTTAGTTAGCTAGGTGCTTTGGAATGTCATAATTCCACGAGGGGAAACAAGCTCTTTAGTGCGTTCGCGCCCTATAGGAACCGTTAAATAAATTATAGTTCAGTTTTGTACTAGCTTCTGTTCATTCGTGGAAGGTGTTGTGTAACCCTAATCTCCCGCGGGAAGGCCGAGAGATCTATAATTATTTTTGTCGCAATTGTTGACTCGAAAATTTACTCTACCCTTTACTGAAGTGTCTTTTACCGGCGCATCATCAACGACTATATTAGTTTCTCCATGAAGAGCAATCGCTCTGTGGTTTGACACGACATACTCGTACATACATATATCATGAAACCTCACATCCATTTTGTACAAACCACGAATTTAGTAATATATTTACCGCCTTTCTATTTTTCATTGTGGTAGAAAAATAACAAGTATATTCATACACTGCCATGATAAATCGCTTAATTAAGTCATGATGATGCTTGGGTATAAGCCAAAACGGTAGTCGATAAAATGTCAATAAATTAGTGATTCAAACTAATTGTTTTATTTCACATTTATTATTATTACCCGCCATGTTCAGAATATTATACAAAAGGCTTAAGATTTAGAAGACATCTCATTTTACAATATGCAAATTCGAATTTATTTCATACCAACGCAAGAAAGAGCAATTTCATAATGATTCATGGTGGATTCGATTTTTATCTGCGATACGGTATGGTATATAGGAACATGATACTCCATTATCGCGTTTCACCCATTCTGAAGCATTATCGATTCAGTTATTATTTGTAGAGCCCGAGATGCAAGACGGGCAATTCACCGTCTTGTACCGCACCTTTCAGCTGTTGTGATTTATTCTCTCGCTACCCCCTCCCATCCTTTCATACCCCGCCAACCACAAACCCCCTCCCCCCTCCTTCCCCTTTTCCCGACCTGTCGATATGCTATAAATTTGATTTGTGACTATTTTATTACAATGGAGGAGTTGATACGACTAAGATTTCTGTGCGTGCGTGCCCATGCAATAAGATGACATGTTTACATCAAACGCCTTTAACAGAAAAAAATGGTAACAAGTTCAAAAAGTAAAATATAATTGGATATATCAATATTAATATTATACCAATGCAATGATGTCAATATTTATTGTAAAATGTTTGAAGAAAAATTATCTAAGTTCATAAATGACTCAATAAATAATATATCCAAATCCAAACTACCTAACCTCAAACCTATAAAACCATGGATAACTCCATAGTATCCGTACGTCATAAGCAAGATCTTGATTGACTAACTATTCCACAACCAAATAATGAACATTTACTGAAACATTTTAAAGCATTTAAAAATATCTAAGTTCATAAATGACTCAATAAATAATATATCCAAATCCAAACTACCTAACCTCAAACCTATAAAACCATGGATAACTCCATAGTATCCGTACGTCATAAGCAAGCTCTTGATTGACTAACTATTCCACAACCAAATAATGAACATTTACTGAAACATTTTAAAGCATATAAAAATACATCATAAAATATACAAAAGAAAGTTATCATTAACAGAAGTTGATACAGGTTGAAAATGACAATAAAGGAGTATGGAAGATTATAAATGAGATAATGGGCAAAAAAAGTATAAGAATAATGAAATCAGCACTATTATTCATAATAATTCGAAAACATGTTGCAAAGAGATCCCTTCAAAAGCTGCAAATATATTTAACGAATTCATTGCAAATATAGGAGAAAATCTTGACAATCTGCTCCAGGTTTTGATAGAATTACAATTAACATTTGAAAAAAAAAATTCTAAACCGTTAATACATATAATCAACGCAAGTTTCCAATGCGGAGTGTTTCCATTTAAAAAATTACCTCATACATATATATATATATATATATATATATATATATATGCAGGTTGTAACGCAAGTTCTCGCAAATAATATCGAGACAATTAATCTAAAAGAAATTTCTAGAAAATAAGAGAAGGCTTCTAATATAAGTAATATTTGATGTATTCTTATGATAGCAAACTTACCAGCGATTTCCCATCTGTCGTAATATCCGCCATACTAAAATGTTCGTCCTGCCGTTTGCAAGGGGGCTCCTTTGTGGGATTTCATGAAAAAACCCACCAAATATGAATAATCCATAGCCAGCACAGACCCCAGACAGTCCATCGTATAATATTACAGGTTTAAGAATTTCCAGCGATTCCAATGTAGGTTGGGAAATAATATGACGTACTCGTATGTTTCGTATTATTAAATTGGAAAATTTAATATTTGTCTTACACTGTTCGACGTTTTTGTCTGTTTACAAAAACTAACGATTTAATGAATAGTTTTTTTACAATACACGAATTTATGACAGACAATTTTTATTTTTATTTTTTTTTAAAGAAAGACAAACATTCTCGATCACGAATAACTTGACAAAATTAGAAAATCTCCTAATGCCATCACAGTAAGCGGAAGAGGTTGCTTGTGTCGTGATGGAGGACTTAGCCAGCCGAGGAATTGGACTCAAGATGCCTGGGCGGGAGGTGGGACTCATTACAAATGCGATGTTAATTCAGCCCCTGCAAACCGGACAATGTATTTATTCATTACGTAGAAAATCAGGAAATTCGCAACTTTAGTAAAGTATGAGAAGGCAATACGACTTCGTGTTCCTTGTTAAATAATTCCCGTGTAGGGCGAAGAATTTTTCGACATTATTTTTTAAATTGTTTTGCAAAACTTTCAAAAAGAGGCGATAAATAATATCCAAAAATAATGAAAAATTGTGGTTCTTCGAGGGATCCTTAATCCTATTTGGCCTGTTTCGTGTCTTGCGGCATCACCACGTAAGGTTTTTACAAGTACGATTTCACTGAGGATCTTATTATACGGAGGCAATTTTTCTGGTAGGTTACTCGCTAGCTCCTTTGCCTACAGTTAAAGCAAGTTGGTAGGCTTCGGGGGCATGAAATATTAATACGGGGTAGATTCGCTTTCACCCTTCCTGCCTCCTACCCAGCTACCCGCCAGCCACCACCCGCCACCCCCACCCCTCCGGTGAAGCGGAAGAGCTCCTTTATTTACCACTTGTACCTGTCAACCTGAAAAACACGTAAATGTTTTACGTTATGTCCGCCATAAATCACATCTTTGTTTGTGGGTAAATATGGACACGGATAACAGCTAAGCTCGCATCTTAAGACTGCGGGACACGGGTTCTTGCTTTATAACGAAATGTGCCCCATTTGAGATCTCTTGTATCACAATAAGTGGACCACTATGTTATACCGCAGAAATAAATGAAGCGTGGACATAACAAATATTAGCAAAGAGAAAATTGTAATATCACTTCCCGACACGTACTTTTTTATATCTCCGGTGGTTTATTACTCACCAGAAGAAATAAATAGACTAATACGTAAAAGTAAAACAGCCACTATCCGCGGAGAGTAAATAGATATTATTATTCTATTTACTTTCGCGACATACATATAAAATACTTCCTCACAAAGAAACATTACTTTCCTATCCCAGAACTACATTCTCCATCTCGCGTTGTTTGGAACGGTATTATCTCCAAATCTCCTTTGCTTGTACGCTATTAGTCAATTCGGATTAACAATAGCACAAAACGATTAATCGCGCAGGTATCAATCGTATAACTCAAGCCGATCCGTGTCCATTGACAGCAATTTCATGTTCGGCGAATGATATTTACGATTGGACATGATAACATTGATTCGATTACAAGGAATTGGCGGCCGGGGCCAGCTGTTTGCGTATTATTATAGAGCTCAGTTACCATTTACCTTATTGATTTATTGCCATATCTCTGGTGGCAACAGTTAGTTACTGGAGGAAAGCATTCACCATTCACCGGAGCATTTCTGTCTGCGGTTGTTGTGCTGTAAAATTGATTTGTGACCGTTTTACTTGTATTAGGAAGCGCGATTCAATGTTGATGTAAGGCTCTCAGATGGGTCTCGAGTCTCGAGTGTTTGCTTGGGAGTGTGTCCTGTCCGGGGCACTTGACTCGTATTTTATTGTTCACTCAAAGGACGATTTACGACTCAAGGGGTATTGGTCCAATTATGTAATAGAAGTAGAATAAATAATGTACCCTATCTTATCGATCTCATGTCAATGGAATTATATTTCCGCTTGTCGACTACACAAAAACAGCGAAAAGAAAAAACACTTTCCCTCTTATTAACATGTTTGCGCTGCAAATTTAATCGAACCAAAACTTTCTGAATCTAAGTTGAATGAGTAGATCATAATTGTCTAATGATGCGTTTGTGCCGTGTTACATTCGATAGATATTTTTGAATGTTGGTATAAATATAAATACCAATAATTGCGGCACTTATTTACATCTATATCTTCCCCTATTTTTTTGTAATAATTATCAATTTGGGAGGGAGAGCACAAAAATTGACTTTTAATTTATAATCGTAATGTAAACAATATATTTTAATGTATATGAAAGTTTTTAATATGTATTATATTTCCCTGAGTTTAAACTCTGTGTACACTCGTTCGATATAACCAACGCAACGTGTTTTGAAAAAGGTGGAGTAAAAACTAAATATGCGTACACCATTTTCATACTTTCGTCAGCTGTATTATTCTCCTTTGCCACGAATAATATATTATTTCTCGTGAAAGGCAGATTTATTCTCTGGTCTCCAAAAAATAAAACATGTCAAGTAAACACACTTCTATCCACCCCTGAAATGTGGGAACTTTTTATACATTCAATGTAATACGCACTTTACACATATAGTACAGGGCATTCCCATATTACAGTACCGTGCGGTGTTTTTAATAAATCCGTATCTTCCGAAGCTAAAAATTTCTAATACTACGTGTTAATCTGAAGTGACCTGCCAGGTGCAGGTGCAGGTAAGTATGTTTCTGTATCTGTTTGTATATAATAAGATAAAGCCTAGCAAGTAATATTTGAGGTGGTTTTTAGTTTTCAAACGGCCCTATACAAATTATCCAATTATTATTATTATTATTATTAAATATGTAACCAGCACAAATAATAAATCGGTACATAAGGTAATTAAACGATACATCAAATTTTGAAAGAGTCCAAAACATTCGCATTTTAATATTATGTAATAAATGCAACTTACAACTTACTTATATACCTATTTACATCCAAAATGGTATTTGGGGGCAATTTACAAGGATGAAATCTGGCAGATAACGTCTTATTACGAATGGCAGGACAAAGGACCAAGTGGCTTCATCGGAGGGAAAGACGTAAGGGGGACAATGCATAGACGCATATAAATCGACATTCCAATAAATTCTCTTCTGCTTATTGTCCAAGAAATTCCTAGAGGCTTTTTCTTAACCTCCCCTTCTTATAATATATCTAGAAATTACCCTGTTTCCGGGTGCAGTAATTTATCTCCTCTTCTCCCATGGATATCTCGAGGCGGGCGATTGTTTCGCGGTATTAGGAAAACTGCTCAAGACATCTTTTTGTTACCACTACATTGGGAATGTCGAGATTAAATCCAATAAATATTTCCGTTTGCCCGGTGGAGATTCATCTGGAGGAGGAAGGAGAGGAGCAATTGAATGGAATTCGATTACTAATAGGTTTTAGTTTATCAAATAATACTTTTAGTTTGTGGTTAAAAGGCTCCACATCTATAAAATTTTGATATCGAATTAATTACCTACTGCAAGAAATGTGTAATGCCAAGACTAGATTAACATTAACAGTGGTACAAAGCATCGATACTTAGCGTTTCTGTGCCCGACGAACGCTTTTAATCGTATGCTTCAGTATCGTGGATACTGCGATGTTTAGATTAGTAACTAATTGTCTAACTGCTGGCCTATAATATATAATGTCCATAAAACGTTCATCAAATGCAATCATCGATTTGTATTGCCTTGCGAATCGTCTTTCAAATTATTTTTGGAAAATATTATGGACTATGAAACGAAGCAAATTTGAAAATTTGCTTATTTATGCAATTTCCTCTCTCAGTCTCTGTTTGTTCGTCTTTATCCGTTTTTATTTGGGTTCTGTTATAAAGCTGCCTCTGTAAAAATGCTGATAAAAACCGAGAGAGAAAAAGAAATATAAATTTTCCTCTCTTGAACGAGGGTCTCCTTTGATGGGCAGAGTTTTGTGTTTTAATCACAAGCCGGGGCATAAAAGATTGTTTACTGACGAAATTGGTCTGGCAGGTAGGATTAAAGTATTTCAATACCTACCCTGTACAGCCTTCATTAACAGTATTAGCTATCCCCCATCCCTTCTCCCCCTCCCCGTCAGGCATCATCCCCGGATGATGCATGAGTCTGACGACATTTCAAGACCAAATTTCGGCATAATAAATACATATTGAGAAATCTTATACCACCCATCGTGCGAGAAGGATTTAGTATGGGAGTTGTCAAAATTGACTTTGTAATATAATACGCTCTCATAAATATGCATTATATTTGACGGATTTAACAAGTAAACAGCCTTTTGCGATGCGTTCGGTCAACAGGAACCCAAACTAATATTTGCAGCTCTTACTCAGGTAATGTGTTTTTAATGCTTTCTTCCGTACCAAAGTCAATATGACTGAAGGCCTAATGGAAATGTTTAGTGAATAACTTATCACACCACTTTGCTTCCATACTTGTGGACCTTTGACATTTCGATTTGGGTCTCAATCATAGTACAAACAATAAATAGATACCTAAATCTATTTTATCTGTTGTGTATTTAGCTAATGCGCATTATTTGATTTTTACTAATGTTTCAAAAAATATTGAAATAAAGGTATTTCTTGGGGGACTGTTGCTTTTACACTTACCTATATAGATATATACCATTTAAAACGTGACGCGATGTCAGCAAAATACATAGAAGGTAATATGTACCCTGTACTTTTATAATTGTAGGTTTCATAGTTCACTCCTATTGTAAAGTTGTTCATATCGACACAGCACTGCCCTAGTAATAATAATAATAATAATAATAATAATAAATGTTTATTCCGGTATGTGGGGAGGTTAGTGCAGTCCCACAGATTCCATATAAAATATACATGCAATAGTTATAAAAAATATACAAAATATGTACAAGAGTTTAAAAAAAATAAAATAATTATAAGACAGTAGTATAAGGTGATACATCACACATAAAACAAAAATAAAAATAAAAATAAAAATAATAAAAAAATAAAAAATTTACACTGTGAGGGGCCAATATATTTGTCCAGTATGCGTCGATGCTGGAGGCTGGACTGAGGCAGGCTTCCATGATGAAGATATTCCTGGAGCTGTTTATTCATTCCCTCATTCCAGCCACCCTGGATCTTATAAGGGCTGCAAAACCGGAAACTCGCCCCTCCGTGAACATACTGGAAGCGCTGCAGTATCTGGGGAGGCCAAACATTATGCGGAAGGCGTTATTATACTGTACACGAAGTCTTTCCATACTACTCTTTTTGTAGTTTGCCCAGAGTTCGCAGGTGTACAACGTTGCGCAAAAGGCAAGGAATAGAGTCCTTTTCACAGCGGTACTACAAAGGCGAAATCTTCTACTGAGCATATTCGATTTTACGCTGAGAGCTCGTCTTTGCCTATCAATGTCATCGTCATCCATCAGAGTACTGGTGATTATGTGTCCTAGGTATTTGGTTTCTTCAGTCACCTTCAGAATCACACCGTTCAGGGTAGCTGCAGGAATACTAGTCGGGCTTTGTCTATATCTTATGACCAACAGAGCTGTTTTATTTTGGTTATAAGACATGTTTGTTTCTTCAGCAAACTCTTCGCAGATCATCATAACTGATGTTGTTCAGACACTGTCCTCCGATGTGGCAGCCTACCCTTGCATTGTTTAGCCTTTCAGTTAGTTCGTCCATGTAAAGGTTGAACAATATCGGGGACATGCATCCACCCTGTCTGACGCCGCTCTTTAGGAGGAAAGGTTCGGAAAGACCATCTTTCCACCTTACTAGGTTTTCCTGCTGTCTGTGCCACAAGTCGAGGATGTGTATCACCTCCGATGATATGCCTCTATCCCTGAGTTTAGCCCATAACAGCGGGTGAGAAACCCTGTCGAAGGCCTTACTCAGGTCGAGGAAACATGCGTATGAGGTGGTTTTCTTATTTCTATAGTATTCTAGTGTTCTTTTCACAGTAAATATGGCTGCATCGGTAGAGGTCTGCTTTTTGAAACCCATTTGGTTGTCATTAGTTTCCATGCTGGGTCCGACTCGGTCCAGTAGTAAACGTTCGAATAATCTTGCGACGGCAGTAGCAATTGAGATCGGTCTATAGCTGTCCTGGGCGGTTGAGTCCGACGATTTAGATTTGAGAATGGGTGTTATTATAGTTCTTTTCATATTATTTGGCAAGTATCCATTCTTCAAAATATAAATATCAGTAAATAGTAAAATTGATCCTCCTGCGTATTTAACGTGTTCAAAACTCAGTCCGTCATGGCCTGCTGACTTCCCAGTTTTCATGGCGGTTTTAATCACGTCTACTGTGATTGAGATGCTGCTGTCTTCATTTGTGAAATGACTAGATGGTGATTCACTTGAGGAGATCGGAGAGGTCGGAGTAGACGTTGAGAAATGTTCTGCGAAAATGTTTGCGATTAATTTAGGTTTCGTTTCTCCATTTATGTTGCTTGGGATTTAATAAGAGTGGTTTATTTTGTTGCATACTTTAAAGAATAAATAAATTGTAGCGCCAGTAATGCAATAGGCACATTCTGTCTTTTATAATATGATCAATCAAAGAGTCGTTTTAGGGAGAGTGCCCCCTAAGAAATAAAATGTATTTCCTGTTTGTCCCCAAAACCGGTCCCCCCGATAAGTCTAATTGATTCAGTATAAAGTTTCTGTTTGTGCAATACGCCCCTACAATTCTTTTCCGTTTACTTTTATTGCCCTGAGATCTTGGATAAGAATTCCGTATCATTCCAAATTGAACTCCCTTTCCAGCTAGCGGTGTTGTGGGCACGGGGCACTTTAACGACATATTTATCCCTTGATGGTCGAGTAATGTCATAAGTTTTCAAAGTAAAATCGATCATAAACCCCGTAGAGAGACAATTTGGGACAGTTTATACAACTTAAACAGACATAAAAAACTTTACACATTACACCTAAGCTACGTATACAAAGTAAAAAGATTCTTACTAATGAGAAAAGGTCATTCTTCATTAACTGGGATACGGTTCAACAACTTCTCTAGGGTCATGGCCAGACTCCAGATGACAGGTCTGTTGAACTTTATAAAGTGAGCAAAGCTGTTGTCGAGGGAACGGGGTGAAACACATGAACCTATGACCCGGTTGCTTACGGAACGCATGGTCTACAGCAGTGGTCCCCAAACTTATTGTCACCGCGGCCCACCGGGGGGGACACATTGACCATAGGAGTTAAAGTGCTGTGGTGGCATTCTCAGGGTATCCGCCATGACTTGCGCGGCCCGGTACCATTTGATAATTATTGTAAGCTATATAATTGACTATGTTTAAAAAAAATTACTTTGCTTTTTAAGCAGGCGGCGCGGCCCATGGGTTGGGGACCACTGGTCTACAGTATCATAAAATGAAATAAAAGTGCCTTTTGTCTGTAACCGACAATGGGGAACTCCAGTGAAAAATATTATGACACTAGACGTATATATTCATATAGATCAGCAAACTTCGATTCTGAATATATAACTTTTATTATATATAATTATACCTAGAATTTAATCGTTATTTCAAAGAGAATAAATAAGCATCTCATAAAAACACCTTCTTATATTGATACCATTGTATTTGGAAGATCTGACGTCACGTGAATGAATTGAAACATGATTTTATTCGAAATTTTTTATGATAATTATTTACATTTACAAATATTAAAATTATTTGTTTATTAGGTAACTGAACCATTCATGGATATGACGATGATTTTTGAGTTTTGCTCTGAATTCTGTCGAGTCTTTAATCAATCTTAGATAGTATTCATGAGATATTTTGATAATGTAAATGCTAAGTATTATTATTATTCTTCCACTTAAAGTTTCTAAAAAGGTACATAATGTTATTACTAATGTTTAGTTATGGTTTACTATGAATAAAATATAAAAATTATTTACGGTAAAGGTCATCCTTGTTTGGACATTTGATATTCTAACCTCAAAACCGATCGGTCATAGATTTGAAGCATTTTGGCAGCCCTTGAAAAATTGAAACTTTGAAAATTATTTTAACTATGAAAACGAACTTTAGAAAAAAAAAATATAAACACACTGGTATATTTAAGTTTGAACGTCATTAATGATAAAAAAAATGGACTGGAGTTCTTTATTGTGCTGTTTTAACACCGTGGAAAATCCCAGTCACCTTCTTTCTGTTTACAAGTAATATAAGCAAATTATTTTAAATTAATAATTTTATTTTAATACCCCGTATTTTGCATTGAAGTAGATCATTTAAAAAAAATTAAACACTGCACAAACCTAAAAAAAACTTCCCCTATTAATCAATATTCATAAAATAAGCAAAATCTTTCTTCTAGTGGAAGGCACTAAGTAAGTACCGATAGAATTAAAATCCCAGTTCAGTGTGTAATACATCACCACAATCCAAATTCAATCTGAACTCTTCCTGTGAAGCCAATGTTGGCAATCTCGAAGGAGAAGAGTGATTAGATAATATTTGGTGGAATCGTATATCAGCCGAGCTGCCGTGTTGAAAACACATCGCACCTAGTTCAAATGGACATAAAGCAAATACTCTATAGCATTAGTTCAGTTAGCAGACTAGACACATATTTCAAGAATATAACTGGTAGATCCAATCTATCTATTATTTTGATAGTAGATTCGGTGGGACGTCGGCACCAGATATATTTGACTTACCGCCGTGTGAAGGGCAGTTTATAAGTACAACTTCCGCTCAGGTCGGCCTAGGCCTAGACCCTAGACCAGTGTTTCTTAACCGTAACATTATCCACCCCCCCCCCAGACGGTACAAAACTTTCACTCGTAGGTGATATCTAACTTTTTTGAATGGGCTTTTATGATATATGAAGAACGTGATGTTGAGTATTACGCCTCTGTTTTATTTTTTAGCGTAAAAGTGTAGTTTATTAAACTGAACTTAAAAAATCAAAGCGCCCAAAGAAAGTGTAAAAGTGTATCAGTATGCATATCTCGTGAATGAGCTTATTTTTCCATATTGACACAACGCCCACTCGAACTTTCGCAGCGCCCCCTAAATGCTAAAAATTTAAAAACGCCCCGCCAGACCTCCTAAACGCCCACAAAGGGGCGCTGGCGCCCCGGTTAAGAATCACTGCTCTAGACTGTCGTCTAATAGACCGATAGAAACTGTTCGTATAAGGTTCACATTTTTGTAAGGTACTGCCATACGATTCAACTGACATTGTATATTTTATGAGACATCTGAGAACGCATTAATTTAATCAACAAAAGTTAAAACTAACGAAAACGCGTATTTAAAAGCGCCTTTGCTGTGATTTAATTACTAAGCGACGCTATATAAAATTGTCTAATTATATTTTACGTATTTGACAATCGTATTTGACCAAATTGACATGAACATTGCGATGAAGGAATTCACTAGTAAACTACATACATATATATCTAAAAATACTAGCAAGAAACGCATATCAAACAGCCAGTTTAAACTCACCCCCTGGATCTCTCCTGGCCTTGTTAAATCTATCCACAGAAGAAACCAACTTCATGAAAAGGCGAAAAGGTATCCAGATAATATTTTAATACTAGCTCATTACAAAAAATACAGGAATTTATGTAAAAAATTAATTAAATTTACGAAGGAAAATTACTATAAAAAGTTCATTTACGAAAATACATACTCTCCAAAACGTTTGTGGGAAACATTTCGTGATATTAGTAAAACAAAAAACAGTAAGTCTTCTGAAATTAAAACATTGAACATCAATAACATAGACTCTTCCAATCCCAAAAATATGGCTAATTTTGCTAATGAGTATTACACGTCAGTGGGAGCCACGCTTGCAAAATAAATTATTTTAAAATGTAATCAAACTGAAACCGAACTAGCCAACTTAATCACCTCTAATCTCGAGCATAAAATAGAAAATATCCAAACAACATCAAACGAAGTTTTAAAACTAATCGACTACCTAAAGACATCGAATGCTTGTGGACCAGATAAAGTCTCAACAAATCTGCTTAAAGTAATAAAATCATCCATAGCACCTCCGATTGCGTTCATTTCTAATCTAAGCTTTCAATCAGGCATATTCCCTGATCATTTAAAACACTCAATTATTACATTGATTCACAAAAACGGAGATAAGTCGCAGATTCAAAATTACCGGCCAATATCTCTGCTAAACTTGGTCACAAAAATCATTGAAAAAATTGTTAAGAACCGTCTCACCCTTTACCTTGAACATAATAACATACTTTCTAAGAGACAATATGGCTTCCGAACAGGATTAGGTACCGAAAATGCTATTGCTAAACTGACGAAAATCGTCTCCAATAATATCGACGGAGGAATTAAATGCATCGCGATCTTCCTGGATTTCGCTAAAGCTTTTGACATCATCTCGCATAAAATTCTTTTGAAAAAACTACAGCTTATCGGTATACACGGACAACTATTTAAATGGCTGGGTAGCTACTTAGAAAACAGAAGCCAAAGAGTTAATATCAATGATACTCTAAGCGAACCAGCCAATATTGTAATAAATATTGGCTGGTTATATTATTATTATTATTATTACAATATTGTTATTGGGGTACACCAAATCCAATATTGGATTTGGTGTACCCCAAGGAAGTACTCTAGGGCCTATTTTGTTCAATATATACATCAATGACCTATGTAACAGTAATCTTGCCGATCACATCATCACCTTTGCTGATGATACAGTATTGATTTATGAAGGCAAAACCTGGAACGAAGTTCATAGTAAAGCAGAAATTGGTATAAACAAGGTTATGCAATGGTTAGACAATAACCTCCTTACTCTCAATACGGATAAAACTAAATTCATACTTTTCAGTGCAACGCAAGCGGGACCACCCAAAGATGTGCTAAATATTACTGCTCACCTTTGCAATGAAATAAATACTTGTACGTGCAATAATTTAGAATGCGTGGATAGTGTAAAATATTTAGGAATCATTATTGATAAATTCCTAAGATGGGAAGAACACGTCATCTCAATTGCCACAAAAGTCAGAAAACTCACTCACCTTTTCATAACTATTAGAAACATTCTAAACGTAAAAGATCTAAAATCAATATATTATGCCATGTGTAATTCTTTACTTGAATATGCATCCTTAGGATGGGGCAGTTGTGCCAAAACAATTTTGGACCCCCTGGCAAAAGCGCAAAAATCCCTAATAAGAGTCATCCTTAAAAAACCCTTCAGGTACCCCAGTGATGAATTATTCAAAGAAATGCAAGTTCTTGATGTCAGACAACTGTATATCAGGAAAATTGTATTACACACACATAAACAACGTCACCACTACCCATCTATCGAGCATTATCACGACACCAGACACTCAAGAAGTAATCCAATAGTTTCAACAAAAACCATGACTTCCCTTGCTCAAAGACAATTTTCATACTTAGGACCAAAATTGCATAACATAATACCCGATACATGGAAAATGAAAAGTACAAACGTCCTGCGTAAACTGATCAATGTATGGCTTCTCGATTTAGGGAGGGTCAAAAGCGAACATATGCTCATTAATAGATATGTACAATTTTAATAAAACCTTCTTATGTAATTCATCACTACTATACACTAAATAAAAAAAAAATGCATATTAATCTTGTATACTTTAAACTTTTATACTTTATACTTTAAACTTTTATATCTCATATGTAATTCGTTATTACTACACACTAAATTTATTCTAAAAAAAAGCATATCATACTTAATCTTTTATTTTTCAAACTTTTATACTTTATATTTTATACCTGTACATCTCAATTTTAATTCTTTATTACTCTACACTAATTTAAAAATGAATATCATACTTTAAACTTTTACTCTCACTATACACTTTTACATCTCATATGTAATTTATTATTTCTCTACAGTAAACTAAAAAATGCATATCATACCTTTAACTTATATTCTTTAAACTTTCATACTTTTTATTTTAAACTTTTACATCTCATTTGTAATTCATTATTATTTTACACTAACCTAAAAAATGCAACATACTTAAAAAAAAAAAAAACACACACAATTTTTTTTTTTTTCTTAAATTTACTTTATGGATTGTTTTATATTCTTTTATGTGTATGTATATTAATATGAACTAATCTTATCAATTTGACTGTCCTAAAACGGGATTTGCTCCTAGTTGGACAGTCAAAGCTTTCTGAAATATTTCTGTAGAATAATGTGTGTATCAAATAAATATTATTATTATTATAACTTAATTGTTTTAAGAAATTCGTACTCGTTACTAATTGGACAGCTGTGAAATGTTATAGTGCGATCTCTTTAAATTTAGTTCGTTACGAATAGCGGATATACGGGAGGGTTTCGTTTACTGTGAATTTCAGACTAGAACGCCTGCTCGTTGAATTAACCCTTTCGGACCGAACATACACTTGAAAATATATAGATTTCAAAATATTTCCCTATTTATAGCGATAAAGATTGGCGGTTTTCGTTTTCCATTTTTGGGCGCAAGTTTTCATTGGATTTTAACTACTCGTTCAGATGGTAGCCACGTTTATATTTTGATACGCGAATTTTAGGTTTAATCTCGACTTCCGTACCCATGTTTTC